>CAVNYN010212948.1:0-41654 GCA_963692815.1 Nyctanthes arbor-tristis
ACTTCAATATCTATATAGATATTGAAGTTTTTCCGAATCTCTAATACTAGAGGAGATGTTTTAGGGATTTTTCTTCAATTTGGAACATCAATAGAATGAAGCTCATAATTTACGGCAGCCACGTTGTGTTTGCCCCGGCAACTCCGATTTTGGTTCCCGCAAAATGTAAAATACGGTGGATGGTTTTTTTTTCTGATAGTTGTGCAAGAGAATAATTTCAATGAGATTCGGGACCCAGAATTCTTTTGACACTTTCACCATGGTTGACGGCGGGGAGATGATAGCACTGATGCAGAGTAATGTAGGATGCCGTCCAGTATTCTGAAAATATAATGTGCACCACAATGTATCTTATTTTTGTTTTGATTATCTTTTATTTATCTAGATTATATATGTAAATATATTGTAGTGTGGTTATCCTTCTTCTTTCTCATATGTGGTGGCATTAAAATGTGGTGTGTAAATTAAAATATGTAGTGGCAATATAATTGCCCTAATTACAATCATATTTCATTTTGATAAAATTTTCCTTTTTAAACGTGAATGTTGAAAAATAACATCTAGATTTTTGATTTTCTAATTCTCAAAATGCTAACAGTATTTTCGTAATTTGTTTTCTCTATATGTTACAAATTTTGAAATTATTACAAAATATAGTAATTATCCAAATTGTTATAGATGTAACAAGTCACGTGTAAAATTCCCATTATTGTACTACTCAACCGAAGAAACCCAATCACACGTCAAAATTAATCATTGTTATAATTCGCTTAAAGGGTTATATTGTTGTTCTTTAATCGTGACTCTCTTGATGCTTATTAAACCTTTAGGTGAATCTTGAAATGGTTTGTATAATTGAATTTTATCATCTTATCTAAAAATCAATTAGTGTCTTCGTAAGAAATGCTAAACTTTTCAAAACATTCAATCACTTGTTTACTGAGTTGTGTAGTTTAAACAAAGCTGGACACAAAAAGTCTAACAAAATTAACACATAGTAAGATGTTATTTTTCAACACATCAAATCGCCTTTATATCAATAGCAATCACATAGTTACGTGTCTCTTTTATCACACTTTTTGCCTACTATTTTGTCTAGATAAAATTATTCTTGTTACTTGGTGGGTCTCCACATTGAAAATGCCCTTAGAACAGCTCTAGTGAAGGGTGAAAAAAACCAAAATGGAAAAAATTAAAGGACCTTGGGTTCAGTGGGGGAGCCACATGGGGGCCTGTGGGGTCCCTAGACCCCATTGGCCTATGATTTTTTTTAACCTCTTGGACTTTTTCTTTGAATGTAGTAAATGTAGTATGCAAAGTAGAGCTGTCAACTTAATAATTCATGAATATTTGGAAGATGTTCTTGCAATGCATTTTTCTTCTGGACGGTTCTAGGTTGCTCAGAATGCAAAATTCTGGTCAGCTCATGTTCTTAACTGGAAATACAAAGTTGAAATTTTTTCAGCAAAATTCTATTCACTGGTTGCCATTGGTGCTTCTTGTCTGCTCCTTATCCTTGTTCTGTTTTGGGTGATGGGCTCTTCTTCTCTGGACTCTGATGAGATGAGGATCTTCATGCTGTTTTGTGTCTTCTTGAAAGGATTTCTTTACTGGATTACTGAGATTTGTGAACGGGCTATGCTTGATTCTGATTTGGTTGCTTTGTGGTCCTCTGTTGCTGGGCTGCTGCTTTTGGTTCTTTTGTTTTGTTTTTGGTTGCTGCTAGTTTAGGTTGCTGCTGTTTTATTTTTGGTTTACCTTCTTTTTCTTTTTTGTTTGATGTTGGTTTTTGGAGAAGGGGTGATGTCCCCCTTGATCACGCATGTACAGACTTTTACTTTTGAAATAATAAATTCCTTTTTATTAAAAAAAATAGTAGGGAATCAAAGAAGATATTGGAGAAACAATAATTAGTTCATTTGCTTTATTGTTGGTTAAAACACGATATTTATCAACTAGTTCATTTTCTTTTTATTATATATAAAATTTAATTTTCTAACTTAAACGGTATATCTTCAATCTTACAACCTGAAAAGTTAAAATGTATCCGATCTATTCCCTCATACAAAGTTGTTACAGGTTTAAACCTTAAATTATATTGGAATTCAAATTATAAAAACTTTGCAAAGTTATCTTTTTTTAAGGTTGTTGTACTTTATGAGGTTTGATCCACGGTAATCGTTTTATTATATGTAAAAAAATCTCATTGTTGTATTGTTTTTAAAAGCCTTGTTTTGTGAGGAAAAAAATTAAGTAAGTCGTATACCACTAGTTAAATAGTTTCGGCTTTGCCACTGGCTCCTACTAAATTTTTTTTTTGGCTCCGCCACTGTTTTGTTTTTGTGGTGTGGTGTGGTGTGGTGTGGGGTGGGGTATTTTTGGGGTGAAACATAGATAGAGATATATAGGGAAAGACCTTCATTTTGCCCCACTTGATTGCCATGCTTTTCCAACTTAAAGTGTGACGGGGAAGTTCCCCTTAAAAATATATTTAATATCGTCTGTCCTGTAAGTTGGTGCAGGTAGATTTTCGATTTTACGGGATAAGACCCAAATTTAGTGCAGCCAATGGTATTCACCAAAAACTTGGAAAAGAACAGGAAACTGAGTATCTATTCAATCAGAGTAGCAAAATTAACAAAAAGCCAGTGTTGGTCAAGTTAAATTCACAAAGCGTGACCTCTAACAATATTTCTCTATGAATAATGCTACTATTAGATATTGAAACCAGACGAAATAATGTCTATTCTATCATTGGTTAAGCATTTGGTTTGTAGACGCATGAGATTCCTTGCAAACCAAAAGTGTTTGTTCTACTTTCATGCATAAGTAGAAACCTGCTTGTGAACATGCATTTTAGAAGAAAATTTACAAGAATATTGCATGTATGCCACATAAATATATATATATATATATATATTTTCGATTGAGTAATAAAACTGAATTTAGAACTTATAATTATTTATTATTGTGTGGTTTTGTTTGATCTTTTGCCCTCTACTAATTTAATTTATTCTTATGTTATTATTTGTTGCTTATATTGCTTTATCCATTTCAGAATGTTTGGGCAATGATCATTGCTTTCTTATAGATTAAAATTTGGCTTTCTTTCTTATCATTTAGACATTTGTATGCTCACAATTTGTTTTAATTATATCAAGAAAGATGGAAGCAGAAAGACCACCACCTCAATTCTTTTGCTTCATTTGCAAAAAATTAATAGGTTCACAGAATGTTAAAGATAAGCACAATTTTAGTACACAAGGGAATGTAACAAAAAAGCAACAAGAAAAATGTGCAACTTGTGGGACTGTTTACCCCCACAAAGGCAGACCTTTTCGAGCACACAGAAAGGGATCATCCTCCAGCAAACCTGAATGCAAATTGAAGACCCCCGATATATGGCAAACATCTTATATATATGTTTAGTATAGTACTTTTGAATTCGAAAGTTTGATAAAAAAAATGTCCATCAGGAACTCTTACCTCTCATGACTTGACTCCTCCCAAGTGGTCAAGTCCGGTACTTAGTGACAGATAACAATATTAAAGAAATTGCATATTACTATGAATTAAACTCTTATTCACGTGTTACTAACATAAAGAACAAAATTTCTTTTGCTAAAAGTTTGGAATGAAAGTAGGGCTTAAGAACGGGGGAAATGATAAATAACTACAACGAAATATAAGGAACACAAAACTTGAAGTCTCTCCTTATTCAAAAATAACATTTAGGTCAGAATCGTTTAGGACTAGGTATTACCATAGAAAACTATAGTACTATTCATTTCGTTTACCACTGATCTAAGTTGTGTGTACACGTAAAAGAATATGACAACAAAATGCACAATGATAAAGTCTTATATAGGTAGAAGTGGGTATAGCTTACAAGTCACAATAAAAAATTAAAAAAAAAATGCAACTCAAATATACCACAACGGAGGTGAAAAATTACTGCTAGATTCTCCGGCATAATTTAACTGAATGGCCCCATCTTCCATGTTAAATATTCCTGTGTCATGGCCACCGCCACCGGGATGTGGGATATAGAGTACATAGTTGTCATCTGAAAAGTATATGCAGTTTGCTTTGATACATCCCGAAAAGGCAATAGATGTGGATGAATTGAGACCTATGAACAATGCTTGATCTCTTAAACTAGTCACTTGAATCAATCTATATGAATGATTATCCTTCTCATCTTCCTCCTCTTCTTGGTCACACTCTTTTAGCCTCAAAAGAGAAAAGCCGCTTGTATAGTATGCTCTAGTTTCCTTCTTATCTCCATCGTTATCATCTTTGTTAACACCTTGCGTGTACGAGAAACAAGTAAAAGATGTCCACATGATTCAACAAGATATTTTTGGATCCAATCTAGTGTGTCATATTTTGCTACCACAGTTGCTTTTGGGCCATTATTATCGTCAGGATGACAAACAACTACGGATCCATGACAATCAACAGCATAAAATTTACCCTTATAATAAACAATATCATCATAACACTGGCTAGGGGCACGAATACGCGTCCAGACACTATCTCCTAGCCTTGCAAAAGCTAAAAAACCGCATTCCCCATATATAGTTGCCACAACACAATCTTTCTCCTCCTTGCGAGGATCCGAGGACATGGCTACCTTTTGCACAAACATATCAATGACTTCTTGGGGTTGGAAATCCTCACAATATCCATACTGTTCGGGGAAGGTAAGCATTGGGGGTAGGCAAATTTGTTGTCGGGAGTAGGGGTGTAATAGATGGATTAGTAAATCAGACATTCCGATTGTCATCAACCACCCGTAGCCTGCTCCAAGACACTTCCTACCCATGGCTTCCGGCAACTTCAGTTCATATGTTTTTGATGTTAATAAACTACGAAAGGAACGAGTCTCAGACTCGGTGGTTTCCGCCAGCATTAGCGACGGATATCTAATTGGAAATAAAGGTTTCTCCAACAACGAAGCGGCATATTGCCACCATTTACAAGTGGCACCGAAGCATGCAAAATCCTCCATAGAATGTAATCTTTCTACTATTAAAACCAAAATATCCAACGGAATCTCACTCCAATCTGCCATACCTACACAAATTAGGGAGGAAAGGAAAAATCTTTAGTCCGTTCCAGAAAAGGCTTTTGCTTTAAGAATGAAGGATCCCTTTTTAAGTACCGTCCCCTCCCTGTGATTTAAAGGATTGGGTGGCGGCTAATGTGTATATGTATACAAAAATACCTACAGAATTGGAGAAAATTGAAGGGAGAATTACCTGAGAATTACAAGGATTGATTGATAATCTTCACTTAACAGGGAAGAACAGGGATCTGTTAAATTTTTGTCAGCAAAATTGTAGTTATACTTTAGTATTATGCCCCGTGATTAATTTATGAGGTTTAGAGGTGAGGAATTTGAGGTGTCCAATTCCTGGTCGGCTCAGGAGTTGGGGACTCCATGAATGGGCATTGTGTGGGTAAGAAACAACCCGGCCCAGTGAAAACCCATATAAAACCGATTCACTCCACACACTTTTTAGTTTTTACACAAGTGTGTTCACAAAATGAGTTGGTAAAATTATGGTAATTAATTTTTAAGTGACGTGATGTGTGAGAAAATATATTCCTACACGTATAACTATTGTAATTTTGTATTTGAAGTGAGATTGCTTATTTATAATTAAGGTTCTTATCATATATATATATATATATCCTTGTTGATTTGGCATGAATGTTGGAGACGTGGACGCGGGAAAATAAGAATTAGGAAAGAAATATTAAGTTGATTTGTGAGATCGGAAGAGGATTTCTATATGAAATCTGAGAACTAATTTAAAATAGTCAAGTGTGACATGTAATATATGACTTAGTTGTTTTTTTATTAGTTGTTATATTCCATAAAGAAAAAAGGATTAAATTGGAGTCATGTTTGATTCCGTTGCCATTAACCGTGTCATATTTTCCATCCATCCAAAAAATATATATATAATCGAAATTTGAACAGCGAGTAACAAACTACACATTATACTGTTTGATAATTAATAAACAACATTTTAAAGTTTAACTCTTAAGTTCATTTCACCCTTAACGTTTTTTTATTATTAGAGTGTGTTTGATTGACAATTATTTTTTTTAATGGAAAATAAGGTTTTTCACTAAAATTTAACTTTGTCGTGTTTGATTTATATTTTTTTCCATGAAAAATATTTTCTATCTTTTGCTTATGTGAACACATTTTCCTTGAAAATAACGAAAATATTTTCCCATAAGGATTGTAGGTTTTTTGTTTTTTAGGTAATTCATATTTTTTTCTCAAGAATTTTACTTACAACTATTGTTTTCATTAATAATGAAAACATGCAAAATATTACATTGTTAATAATATGAATAAAATATTTACAATCGCTATAGAACACATATCTTGCATTTTAGAAAAAATAATAAAAATAATAACCATAAATAGTTGCAAAATACAATACAATATTCATTACTATATATTATATCAAAATAATTAATTCAAAATCCCTTATCAATACACACCTAACGGATAAAGTACTAAAAACAAATAAAACGCTAATACCCTCCTAATTAATAATAATCAGTATTGAATCAATGAAATGATTATAATTTGGCTTTCTTTCTTATCGTTTAGACATTTGTATGCTCACAATTTGTTTTAATTATATCAAGAAAGATGGAAGCAGTAAGTACACGACGCTCTTCCGATCTCCACCACCTCAATTCTTTTGCTTCGTTTGAAAAATTAATGGGTTCACAGAATGTTAAAAGATAAACACACTGTCAGTACACAAAGGAAGGTGACAAAAAAGCAATATAAATAATGTGCAACTTGTGGGACTGTTTACCCCACAAAGGCAGACCTTTTAGAGCACACAAAACGAGATCATCCGAAAACCCCATGCAAATTGAAGACCTCAAATATATGGCAAACATCTCCTTATTCAAAAATAACATTTAGGCCAGAAAATTATATAAAGTTTAGGACTAGGTATTACCATAGAAAAATTACTTTAAAAAAAAAATGGTATTACCATAGAAAACTATGGTACTATTCATTTTGTTTACCATTGATTCTAGTTGAGTGCACATGTAAAAGAATATGACGACAAAAAGCACGATGATAAAGTTTTATATAGGTAGAAGTGCGTATAACTTACACGTCACAATAAAAAAAATAAAAAAAATGCAACTCAAATATACCACAACGGAGGTGAAAAATTACTGCGAGATTCTCCGGCATACTTTAACTGAATGGTCTCATCTTCTAAGTTAAATATTCCTGTATCATGGCCGCTGCCGCCGCTGAGGTGTAGGGTACAGAGTTCATAGTTGTCATCAAGAGGCAATAGATGTGGATGAATTGAGACCTATGAACAATGCTTGATCTCTTAAACTAGTCACTTGAATCAATCTATATGTATGAGTATCCTTCTCATCTTCCTCCTCTTCTTCGTCACACTCTTTTAGCCTCAAAAGAGAAAAGCCGCTTGTATAGTATTCTCTAGTTTCCTTCTAATCTCCATGTTTATCATCTTGGTTAACACCATCACTATTGAATATTGTACCCTTGCGTCTACGAGAAACAAGTAAAAGATGTCCACATGATTC
Source organism: Nyctanthes arbor-tristis (assembly GCA_963692815.1). Classification (NCBI taxonomy): domain Eukaryota; kingdom Viridiplantae; phylum Streptophyta; class Magnoliopsida; order Lamiales; family Oleaceae; genus Nyctanthes; species Nyctanthes arbor-tristis. Next base: position 7,618 of record CAVNYN010212948.1, read on the forward strand.
AACAAAATTTATTTGGATCCAATCTAATGTGTCATATTTTGCGACCACAGTTGCTTTTGGGCCATTATTATCGTCAAGATCACAAACAGCTACTGCTCCTTGACAATCAAGAGCATAAAATTTACCCTTGTAATAAGCAATATCATTATAACACTGGCTAGGGGCATGAATACCTGTCCAGACACTATCTCCTAGCCTTGCAAAAGCTAAATAACCGCATTCCCCATATATAGCTGCCACAACACAATCTTTCTCCTCCTGGCGAGGATCCGAAGACATGACTACCTTTTGCACAAACATAACAATGACTTCTTGGGGTTGGAAATCCTGTTCGGGGAAGGTTAGCATAGGGGGAGAAGGGGTGTAATAGGTGGATTAGTAAATCAGACATTCCGATTGGCATCAACCACCCGTAGCCTGCTCAAAGACACTTCCTACCCATGGCTTCTGGCAACTTCAGTTTATATGTTTTTGATGTTAATAAACTACGAAAGGAACGAGTCTCAGACTCAGTGGTTTCGGCCAGCATTAGCGACGGATATCTAATGGGAAATAGGGGTTTCTCCAACAATGAAGTGGCTGATTGCCACCATTTACAAGCGGCACCTAAGGATGCAAAATCCTCCATAGAATGTAATCTTTCTACCATTAAAACCAAAATATCCAACGGAATCTCACTCCAATCTGCCATAACTACACAAATTAGGGGGGGGGGGGAAGGAAAAGTCTTTAGTCCGTTCCAGAAATAATATATGATTTTTAGATAGAAAAGGCCTTTGCTTTGCTTTATGAATGAATGATCCCTTTTTAAGTACTCTCCCCTGCCTGTGATTTAAAGGATTATTAGGTGGCGGCTAATGTGTATATGTATACATAAATACCTATAGAATTGGAGAAATTTGAAGGGAGAATTACCTGAGAATTACAAGGATTGATTGATAATCTTCAAAACTGAAACAAGGAAGAACAGGGATCTGTTAATTTTTTGTCAGCAAAATTGTAATTATACTTTATTATTATGCCTCTTGATTAATTTATGAGGTTTAGAGTTGGGGAATTTAAGGTTGCCACCGTTTCCTCAGTTCCTTGTCGGCTCAGGAGTTGGGAGTTGGGACTCCATGAATGAGCTTTGTGTCAATAAGAAACGGCCCGGCCCAGTAAAACCAATATAAAACCGATTCACTCGTCTACTTCTCTACTTGTCCACGCACTTTTTACATAAGTGTGTTTACAAAATGGGGTGGCAAAATTAGGGTAATTAATTTTTAAGTGATGTAACATGTGAAAAAATATATTTCTACCACGTATGTGTGCAACATAACTATTGTAAGAAATTTTTGTATATGAAGCGAGATTGCTCATTTATAATTAAGGTTCTTATCTCATATATATATATATATAGACACACACACACTAGTTAGTATACGTGCGTTGTACGTCTTTTGTTTCACTGTACGGTAGAATCTGCGTGGATAGTTCAGTGTAATGCAATAAAGCTCCCTGGGAGAGATGATGATTTTAGGACACTTTTTTGCCTCACTGGCTCGCTGGCCCTCTTTGCTGCCAATGCTGCCTAAACATGTAATAACAAACATGAATCTCATAAAGAAATCTAGACATAGCAAAATAAGAGGTTGATAGTGTTACAAACCAATCAAATGTTGGTAGACAATAGCAAGGTACCTTGAGAGCATTAAGGGACTTCGTAAGATGGCATCCAATACATTAGGATGTAACTCCAAATACTCAGTCAAATATTCTTGAACAGCTTGATCAACAATCTTGTTAACCTCAGGATTCCCTAATCTCGTCTTTCAAAAATGGAAAAAGAAAAAAGGGAGAGCGGTGAAAAAATAATTTTCTCGAGCAGATATGATTAATAACCAAGAAATACATTTAATGTGTTTAGGTATTTTTTTCTGGTACACTATGACTGATCATGACATGAGTATCATAAACAATAATCATCACTACCCTATAAAAGTGCAGCTTTCGTCAAAAACATCGTATAATTTCTGAAAATGCCTCTAAAGTTATCTGCCATTCTTTTTAGGGTTAATTTCACAAATCGTCCCCAACTTTTGGGTTAAGAACTGGTTTCGTTCTCAACCTTTTTTAAGACACCCCACAGCCCTAACCTTTCATAAATGCATACAAATCGTCCATGTGGATGATTTCCGTCCAAAAGTGCCGTTAAGTATGAGTTTGCCCTCCACGCTATTTTTAGGCTTAAGGGTGTGAGTGGAAAATCAGAAAATTATCTTTTCCTTCCCTCCAATTTTCAGCAGTAGATTACACACACACACACACACATATATGAACCCATTCCCTCCACAAAAATGTATCCTATTTTAGAACACTTGACTGACAATAGAGGAAGAGAAAGTTTGTATGTGTGGAGGGAGAATGTCACTGCGGACATCATAGACCAACACAAATCTAGTAAGAAGATTTTTCGCTTGTGAACATTCGGTAATGAGTTTTTTCCTAATTTCGGTGGTGAGTTTCTTCTTCCCTTAAATATGCATCTGAATTTTTTGTTGATTTGACTGTGAAATTTCATAGAGAATGAGTTGCCGCTACTTCTTATGGTATGACCCACCCATGTGTGAACGTTCAAACAAGTGATTTCGGGTTACTAGCAAAGATACGCAGTCTTGAGGCACATATCCAAGATTTGGAAGCGGAGAATTTGAGATTGGAGACTAGCATAAGAAGGTTAGAGAGAGAAAACACTCGTATGCAAATAGAGCATAATATGGTTCAACTCGAGCAGAGACGTGTACGAATCCCTATGCTTGAGGGAAGACGTTCTCTAATCTTGACAACGATCGACTTGTTTCCTCTTTGGAAAAGATTTTTTTAGAACTCACGTGCCAATACTATGTAATGAATCCTTTGTAAGATGATGTGTTTCGAAACATTGCTAAATGTAATCCAACATTCCATGTTTTGCTATGAAATGAATGTTGTGTATGTATCTTCTGTGGAGAGAATGAGTTTGGGCGGGGATCTAGAAACCAAGTAAAGGTTAAGGATGAAACGTAAAACATAAATGAAACGTTGGGGACGAATGGTGCGAAACCTTTAAAAGGTTGGGGACCCTTGCTGCCAAACTTCTGAAAGGTTGGGGACCCTTACTGCCAAACCTTTCAAAGGTTGGGGATGCGAGTAACACCTAACACTGAAGCATTTTCCTGCGTCAAGTAAATCTAAAACAGTCGTGGTAAAGATCCAAAAACTCAAGATTAAGGCCATGCTACGTTTCAACCATGCACAACGAATATATGGTTCAATAAGCCTTCATAGTCAGCAAAACAATACACAAATCCACAACATCCTATGGTTATCAAAGCTAATATCACTTAAGCTTCATGTATTTACATACCAAATGCCTGGGCAATCATCCAAAGAACAAAAGCAAGTGTACAAAAACCACTGCCATAGTAAGTATCCAAAATAACAGATTAAATGTACAAAAACCACCATTATACACTCAAGCTATACTCCTATACTATGCAGTGGTGCCCAGACAGAAACAAAATGGAAGTCATTAGTGCCAAACTCAAGATTTTTCCTTTGCTATGGCTTTTGGTGTTGCCTCCACTACTCCCAGCCCCGTTCTTGGGTCGCTTGTAGCCTCGCTTGTTGTGTCCGACATCGCCACAATTTTGGCATGTCATTTTCATGCTGTGTCTACCTATTTTTTTACCGGTTAGCGGCAACTCTTCTGCTTCTCTTCTTCTTGCTCTTTCATGCCATTGTCAAACAAATATTCTGATATAGGATACATTTTTGCGGAGGGAATGGGTTTATATATATGTAATCTACTGCAGAAACTTGGAGGGAAGGAAAAGGTAATTTTCTAATTTTTCATTCATGCCCTTTAGCCTAAAAATCGCGTGGAGGGAAAACTCATACTTAACGGCACTTTTGGACAGAAATCATTCACGGAGACGATTTGTGTGCATTTATGAAAGGTTGGGGGCTGTGGGGTTTTAAAAAAGGTTGGAGACGAAACTGATTCTTAACCCAAAGATTGGGAACGATTTGTGAAATTAACCCTTCTTTATATTCCTCAGGCACATAATCTTCACCTCACTTCTCGATGGTTCTTCTTGTCACACACTATCTCTCTCTCTCTCTCTCTTTCTCTGAACTACCTTCTTTCATCAAATCGATTCCTCCTCTTGTCAATTAGAGCGTTTGTGGCCAGAAATTAATGAGTTAGGAGGACGGTAGTTGCAGCCAGGAGCTCTCGCGAAAGTCCTCCGTTTCAGCCACAGGTTCTTATTGCCGCTGTCTTTTCCTTTCCACTCCGGTCTACTGAAAGCCCTGTAAGGTAAAGAAGCATTGATCTATGTAAATATGTGTTGGAAACCAATTGCCTGTTGTGGTCTTTGTTATAAAGCAGCTATGTGACAATTTGATCAAGCTTGCAAAATATCTTGTTGCCCTTTTCAGGATTGGTACCAAAGCCGACAGAGAAATAGTTTCTTTGTATAATAAAAAGAGAGAAAATCCTCTGTATAAAGAAGCTACAGTAAATTTCTATTTCTTGTTGATACAAAGCATTTATATATGTAACAGAAAAAAGGGGAAAAATTTGTTGCAAACATGGATGTATTTTTAACTCTTGCCTAAAACACTTTATTCAAAAGCTTAGCAAATACAGTACATTTGCTTCTATAAATTGTTTACCAAACAAGAACCACTGGCTTTATCTCTCTCGCTTTCTCTCTCAAGGCATGTCAGTTTCTTTGGATGCTAACTTTTATTCTACTCAGCTTTCTGATCATAACCATCATAGTTGAGCGGTAAAGAATAATTGTCTAATTTAATTCTACTTGATGAATGTTGTGTATACCCTTTAATGGAATGATGTCACACACTAGACGGGTAGACGTAATTATTTGATATAATTTATCCTTTTAAGCTTGTTGTATATTCAAATTGGGGAATTTCTTTCACATTACAGAGTTCAAAGCTTGCTAGACTTCCTCTTTTCTTTTAATTCTCAATGAAGCTGCAAACTATGTGGCCCTTCATGTTTCAACTTTAGGTCTTTCCTTTATTATTTGCTTGTTTCTTCATTGACAGCTATCCTCATCCTAAACACTTTTATTGACATTGCACATTTAATGTGGACACATTTGTTAAGTGAGCGAACACGAAAACTACTTGCTAAATAGATACTTAAACTGAGTCGTCAAATTGAGAAGATTGGTGGTGCCAAGACGGTGAAGAGGAGAAAGATACAAGCATGGAAGATGTGAAGAATTCAAAAATTGGAGAGGCTTTTATTTTCTTCTACTTAAGAGAATTCTACTCGCATAATATGTTGTCGTCTTCTAAGTTTTCATTGGAGTGTTACATGTTTGAATTGCTTATTACTGATATAGTAATTTTGGATTAAAATCTTAGCATTCTGATTTGATCTTAAAATCATTTTCTTGGTACTTTGGGTTCAACATGAAGTTAGTGACTTGTGCAACGCACGTGCCAGACCTAGTAATAAACAAATTGCCTTTGTCTGTCCTTCAAACTTTGGATTGGGAACTTTGATAGAGACCTCGCAGGTTAGCCCCTCTTACGTGTTCACTACTTAAGTTGATATCCTTTTCCTAAAGAAGAAAGGATACCTTTTAGTTGTAAGATTGATTTGCATTTATTAATTCTGATAATTTGTCATAAACACAACCTCGGACACATTTCCCCCAATTGGATCATGAAAACATAACTTCTATAGAAGTGAGAACAGTTAGAAATGGGACTCAACAACATAGAAAAGCTCAGAATGTAAAATTGACCCCAAGTCATATTACCTTCATGGCCTTTGATTTTTTCCCTAGGTTGTTGATTGTCCTTGTTAAAGAGGCCTTCACCCCATCAAGATGAGTGCCACATTAGTTGTACATATGCCGTTAGCATACCCTAGCATTGTGTCCGTCTCCATAGGACCTAAATCAAAGTACGTCACAATTTTGTGCAGGTTAGATCAATACTTATTAAATGGAACAAAAAGTGCTAAATTGCCACTTAATGGGAAGTTGCAATAATCAACAACAGATGAACTCTTCGTGAAATTCGCCTCTACTTTCATTTCCAGGTGAGAGATTAAAAACACCAGCGTAATAAACCAGAAGAAAGGCTAAATGTTGATTCGTCGATGCAAAAGACATTATCGAAAATTAATACATATATGCATATTTAGGAACGAATAAGCTGCAATACCTCTTTTCATTGCAATGTCGCTACCTCTGACAACTAAACCACTTTTTCTCCATCTCCCCAGCCTCACCTAAAACCTCCACCGTCACTAACCCTAGGGGTGGGCAAAAAAACGGGTAACCTAGTGACCTGGACCGACCCGACCCGGTTCCGGTCAGTTTTTGAGGAAGTTGGGTTGGTCTGCGGGTTCCAGCTGGGTGAACCAAACCGGTTAGGTTCTGTTAGCGGGTTTGGCCAGAAAAATCGGTCAAACCAGGTCAAAACCAAACTGGACCCGCCCGGTTTGGTTTAACCGGTTTAGAGATTTTTCTTCTCTTTTTTTTTTTATTTTTTTGTCCCTTTAAACGCCATTTTTTGCTTCAAAACTATGTTTAGACTTTGCATTTTCCAAGCCTTATTTCACAATGCAAATTATAAAGTACCACTTTTGCAATCTAACATTTAACTTGGGAGTTGAGAGCTATATTTCAAAATTTCATTAGAGAATTCATACTGGTATTTTCCTTGAGATCTCAACACAAAATTCATATTCAACATGCCAAACTCTAAATTTGAAACACCAATATCAAAGATTAAAAAAACCAAATTTCAACTCAAAATCTCCATTTGAAACCTTACTTCCTCCGTCGGACCGCCGTTCTCCGCCAGACAATCAGACCGCTGCGCTGCTGCTCTCTTGCTCGCCTAGGACTGCGCAGCTACCACTACTCGCCTGGGACTGGCGGCCTGCGCTGCTCTAGGAGTCCGCCGCGCCCGCGCTTCGGCAGCAGTTGATGCGCTCACGCGAGGGCGGTGGCGCCCCCGTTGACCCTCAATCCCTCGTTTCTTATTACTTGAAACTTGAAACCTGAAACCCTAAGTCCCTAGTCCCTATCCTTTGATATCTTGTGTTGTTTAAGTAAATGAGAAATGGGCTTGATGGGCCTAAAATATTTTTGCATCTGGGCCGAAATATATTCCAAGCTTTAAGTCATATAATTAAAAAAAAAAAAATTTACAACCCGAAACTCGACCTGAACCAACCCGACCCACAACAAGTCGGTTTGGGCAGGGTTGATCTGCCCGACGGTTTGCTGTTTTGCAAACCGACTTCATGTCGGGTTGGTTTCGGGTTCGGGACCGACCCGACCGACCCGACATCCACCCCTAACTAACCCTATAAGAATTAAACAATAATTAACACAAAATAAAGCAAATCAGTAATTTGGCAACATTTAGACATTGCTAATTCATTTCAAGTTCATTTTTAAAAATATTGCATGCAGCTCGTATTCACAACTTTGTCAGACTTTTGTCATACTTTCCAACACAAATTGAACTTGCTAAGATCAGTTAGTAGGTTCATAATACTTTCACATGTCTTAAATTTTGATTAAATATTAACCCAAATAAATAAGGATATTAGTACCTAACTTTTGTTACACTGGTAGCACTGCTTATAGTCTCTTTCTACCTTCTTAATATAAAGAAAACATTTTCAAACTTCACGAATTCAATTATAAATTGACTATATTTTAGCTAGCCAAACACGCAGTTCAATTAGGACCATCGTACATGGTTAATTCGTAAACTAATAACATGAAAGTGTTAAAAAAAAAGAACACAAAAAAGATAGCAATTATCAAACTTTAGCATGCCCAGTAAATGAAGCACCATTACAGTACGTGCACTTCGCTCGATTCCTTATGTCACTTGCACCACTCAAAATATCCCGAGACAATACTACAACATAAAGCTAGCATTAAAATTAATACATGTAGCCCAATCTATTATTGACAAAAGGTGGTCAATATGGAATATAGTTAAAGGTACCTAATATATACATGGACCGGTACTTAGCACTACTACTTAACATTATTCATAAATAATGAAAAGAATCTGTCCCTGGCCAAGCTCTCAGTATTTAATTTGCCTAATAGAATTTTGGGTTAGTTTCATCAATGATCCCGAATATATCAGTTACATACATCTAGGGCCGGTCCTGGGCTGAGGCCAATGAGGCAGCCACCTCAGGCCCAGGACCATCAGGGGCCCAAATAATTTTGTTATATATGGCCCAAATTATATTTGATCTGTTTTTTCTTTTAGTTTTCGGGGCCCAAATTTTGAAAGTAACAGGGCCCAAATGGTAAAAATTGAATGGCCCATATTACTCCCCAAAATTTTTTTCTGAAAATTTAGATTTAAAAAAAAAATTTATCTAAAACAAAATGCCCTCGTTCGATTACAACCCAACGCGCAAGTATTTTCCACACTCTCTTGATCTTCGTTTTCGACTACCATAGGCATTCGGATCTCTCGGGTTCTATATCAAAATTTCCTACTGAGTTTCTACAAATCACGAGTTGAAAATAGTGAGACTTTTAATTGTATTATTATTTATGTAATTGCTTTTGCATTTCTTTACTTCCTCGATCTAGTTGAAATCTGATTCGAATTTGTATAGATTAAGATCACGCTTGATATTTTCGTTCCCAATCAGTGAAATGTAGGATTCAATTTCTGTTGTTTGTAAATTTCAATTTTAGATTTGTAATTTAGTATGCATTTGAGATACTTCTGATTTCCATACTGGATTTAATTCGTGTTATGTTTCTTTTAACGGCCGGATGGGTGTGCTGCAGTCGCTAAGATTGGAAATCAAGATACGAAGTTGTTTTGATTTCTCTTCTTGTGAATTCTATTCTTTATTTTTATCATGTGCATGTGAACTGGATTACTGAATGCTGGCTTTGAGTTATTGGATCAGAGAAAACTTGCTAAGAGATCAGAAAGAGTAAAATATGTTGATCTACATCCGACTGAGCCATGGTAATTATGCTTTTCTCTGTTTAAGAAAACTCCCAGTTTATATCATAATTATGCTTTTCTCTGTTTAAGAAAACTCCCAGTTTATATCATGTTTGACCCAGTTGAAAAGCAAGTTGTTTTTCCTCCAGCTCTTTTAAAGTGTTGATCAAGTTTTTTGTGTATATGGTTGATTTTCTTACAACCATTTGCAGTAATATACATGATTTGGGCAAATGTATATGTTAATTCACTTTCTTCCCTTTTAAGGTACATTTAGGATTTAGAGATCTACATTATATTCAACAAGACAGGAGGAAAAATTAAAGAATTTCTCAAACTTAAAAAGTTCTCGTATTTATATCCTTGTTGTAATGCTGTTATTTGTGTAAAAATGTAAATTTCACTTTGGTGGGCGATATTAAGGAAGAAAAAAACCTAGAATTCCATATGTTTTCATTAGTTTGATTCGGGAGAAATATTGGGAGTAATTAGAAAGAAATATATGTTAATATTGTGTTTAAAAAGCTAAAATCCCATGAAAGGTCAAGCTTTCTTAATAATATGTTAATTTGACAAATTGATGTTGAGAACACATTATTGGTTTGAATTATTGAGGAATTATTGGTTTGAAATTTGAGTATTGAATTTGAAAGGGCAAAGACAATAAGGCAAGTGTGGATTTAGGACTTAAAACATATTGGTAAAATAATTGAATTGTCATTTGCCAATTGTAGTTTAAGGCAATAAAGGGCTAAGGGCATTGATTTGAATAATTGAATTGGTAAAAAAATAAGTATTGACTAGATTGTCTATTGCACTTGTAATATCATTAACAATGCAAATGATTAAAAGAATTACATAATACACAAGGTTTAACAATAAAACATATTACATAAATTGTGAATACTATGTTATTTGTCATGATATTGAGCCGTTGAGGAATGAGGATTGATGAATTAAAAGGATGATGTTTAATGTATTACTAGTTTATTGGTTTAACTTAGGATTGAGGAATTTTGGATGATGTTTAATGTTTTATGGTTTATTGGTTTAGTTTAGGATTAATGAATTTTGGATGATATTTAATGTTTTACTGGTTTATTGGTTTAGTTTAGGATTGAAGAATTTTTAGATTGGCTAGTGATTAATTCAGAGATTGACATAATTTTAGAAGAGCTCTTAAAGGTCAAGATAAAAGAAAAAAAAGAAATATAATATTTTTAAAAAAATTTCGGGGGCGCTACCCCCAAACCCCCGGGAAAGGGGCTCCGCCCCCCTCCAACCCCCTTGGTCCGTCCCTACATTACTCGTTATAGGAGTCTATTTTTTAGGACTCGTCTAGGGCCCCAGTAACGACAGGACCGGCACTGCATACATCAACGGATCAATATTAAAATTAAAGTCTCCAGATTGGCCACTCAATTAGGAATTGAGAAAAATAGGAAAATATTTTAGAAACATGACAATTAAATACCACAAAGATAGGAATTGAGAAAAAAATAAAATACGTCAATCCCAATTATTTAGCCCACTTTATTTTTTCACAATAAATAAAAATATCATTGGAAAAGACAATTACACAGGCAAACTTCCTAAAATACCTTTATTAATGTGTTCTCTCTCTGACTATCTTTGCATCAGTAAGCCTTATATGTTAAGTACCTCAAGTGACAAAAATCAAATGCCATAATCCTGAGAATATGTTACCTTTTAGGAAGGGAAAATGAATGAAAATGTAAAAAGATATTGAAATGATTATTATGTCTACCTTTTGAAGCCTGTGTAGTAAGTATGGCTTCAACGTTCGGACACCCCGGCCACTTGAAGTCGGATCCATTCTGTGAGCTTTCTCAAATGCGTGGAAGCGACCTGGTAAGAACATTGGAGGGAAAAAAATGCAAAAGAGAACCAGGGAATAACATGTGAGAACCATTTCTCCAAAAAGTTTGATCTTTTTCTGTCTTTTTCCCATTGCCATGGCCAATTCCCTTGTCCTATACTCATAACCAATCTTCACCAAGAAAACCAGCTTGCATGCTAGGTTCTCTCTTAGAATGACATACTTAAGAACAACAGAAGTTTTAGGTTTTATGTATGTGCGCATACATATTTCTTTATTGGGGTAAATTGGTGAATTGATAATTCCTATTTGGCTTGGAACTTTTCTTGGGTTTCTTTCTTTTCTGCAATCCAAAAGGACTGTGTTGGTGGAATTTGCTTGCTTTGGATTAATATGGTTCAAGTTCAAATTGATGCACCTTTTTTGTAAACAGACGACGGCTGCCGGTGAAATACTATGCAAAATTCGTGCCTTCTTGTGTCTAAATCGCTTCAGCAGGTAACTCTCTGAACAAACTTTCCCCCTGTAACATAATGATTTGCTTTTATGTTACCACATCTCAAGATGGCTCTTGGTCATTTTAAGAAGTAAAATATCCTTGAAAGCTTGTCTTACTTGCACAATTGCATAAAGGTATAGTTATATCTTTTTGCTCATCCTCTTTCTTATATATTCTGGGTGTGATATTAAATGTGGTTCCTATAATTAGGTTCTTAGTTAAGGCTTTTGAGCAGAATGAACACCCGCTAAAAGTAGCTTCTGAGCTTCAAACATGTATGTCTAGGTTTATACCAAGTAATATGCCATGGGCGTTATATTTTAAGCATCTTATAACCTGTCATACATTGTCTGTTTGGACATATTTTAATCACGAAATTCATATAAGAATGATTTAATCATATAATATACTTGTCTACTTGAGATATTAACAATGATTTTGTAAATTTTAAAGCCTTTTAAAAGAATTCAACAAAGCATTTCAGATCCTTCTAAATGAATTCAACAATTAAAGGCTGAATTTTCACATTATTTGCTCATGAGGATATGTTCAATTTTTACACCATCTTAGTACCTTTTTAATGAATTTAATTATTACAGCTTAACATGCATCAACCTACACACTTGTGTGAAGTCTGCTATGTGGATCATATTTTATTTTGCATTCGAAATTTTGGAACCCAGAAGATTTTGCATTTTATTATTTTGCTTTGTTTTGGCGCTTTTGTTTCTGGCCTTTGCCAGTTTCCCTTGTACATTTTGCTCTAGTAATGATATGATCTATTTTTGTTTAAAAAAAAAAAATTATTGCAGAATTTAGATTTTTGTGGGGGTAAAGAAAATTGATGGTCAATTGAAAGGTATCACTTTTCCCCTTCCCTTCTTTGATCAATTGAATTTTTCATTTGGTTTAAATTAATTAGTCATAGCTCATGTTGAAATTATCAATTTTTAATTGTTGAAGATACTGATACAGTCTTCAAACTGAAAATCAACAGGTCTAAAATATATAGCACTTGCTCAAAGGGACAGACAACTCTTGGTTTTGTTCTTCCTCCTACTTGTTATCCGTACTCTTATATTCTCTATAGAGCTCTAAGTCAATCATGACCATATAAATTTTATGTTTGTATCTTTTTTGGGATTGTAGAGTTTTTGAAGCATAATCCACTTGGATATGTTCCAAATATGGATGGTGATTTTGTAGTTGCTGACTCTCCTGCTATCCTTTTATTATTATAATATAGAATTGATTAATGGTGAATTTAGCATAGGTTAACCTTATGATTATATATAACATTATGGATTGATGACGGGAGAGGGTAATGGTCCAGAATCTAGAAAAGAAGTATCCTTATCACTCAATTCATTGTCGCCAAAAGATCTTCAGAGAAAGGCTCTCAACTACCAAGTGAAAATTTCCCTTTGATAGATTCTTCCGTTTGATTATACTTGCAATGCATATATATTCTTGCTTATGTATCTTGCTTCAGTTTACAAGTACATATTTTTATAATTCAATAATGACAAATGATGAAACTGCAAGATATATATACCAAAGAATGTAAAGTATAAACACGACACGTGCAACGCACATACCGGTCACTAGTATGAAGAAAAGAGACACTGCTAGAACATTCTGGCTAACCAGCAAGAACAAATACCCGTTTTCTATCGTTCAAGTGAAACAATGGAAAAAGGACGTTTTTGGCACTGTTCCTCACAACAGTAACTTGGGGAATATATTTATATATAATAGTGATATATATCCTTGTTGATTTGGCATGAATGTTGGCGACATGGACGCGAGGGAAGAAGAATTAGGAAAAATTAAGTTGATTTATGTGGAGTCAGATCGGATTTTTGTATAGAGTTTGAGAACTAATTAAAAACAGCTAAGTGCGACATGTGATATATGACTTAGTTGTTTTCTAATAGTTCTCGAACTTCATAAAAAAAGGGATTAAATTAGGATCGGGTTTGTTTCCGTTTGCGTTAACCATGTCATATTTTCCATCCATCCAAAAGATATATGATAGAAATTTGAACAGCGATCAACAAACCACACACTATAATGTTTGATAATAATTAATAAACAACATTTTAAAGCTTAACTCTTAAGTTCATTTCACTCTTAATGTTTTTTATTATTAGAGTGTGTTTGTTGATAAGGGTTTTTTTTTATAGAAAATGAGTTTTCTACCTAAATTTTTACTTTTTGTGGTGTTTGATTCATAATTTTTTCTATAAAAAAATATTTTCTATTTCTTTTATCGCGTGACTATATTTTCCTTAAAAACAATGAAAATATTTTCCTACAAAGAGTGTAGATTTTTTGTATTCTAGGTAATTCATATTTTTTTCTCAGAAATTTCACCTCTAATTAAATACGTTACAATTTATTTTCTAAAGAATTTAATCACTGCTAATTTAATTGACAGGAGTATATTTTCTTTTCCAACTAAATTCCAGTAATCAAGCCTCAAAAAACACAAGAAAATTCAGTAGAGCGAGTCGGGGCCAGAAAATATGGTTCCACAGGCTTCGGCATTAAAATGATAGCATTGCTGAGCAAAAGCAGAACCATGAAATGCTTCCTTTCTCAACTATCATTTATTTCGTCCACTCCACCTCCCAGTTTCCCCAATTTTTGGAGAACTAATCACATTCTCAATCTCCCTTCTCCCTTCTGTGTAATTCTCTCTCCTCACTTGATATTGTACCCACTGATTGATTTTTCTTGATATCACTTGGTATTCAGGCTGGTTGATGATTGTCTTTTAATTGAAAATTCAGGGCTCTTTGGGTTCTTATCCGAGGATAAATTTCCGTCGTTCCAGTTTTTGTATTGAGGTGAAAGCAATGGCATCAACTACGAAATTTGTGCAAGACCCTGATTCTGTATCCTACTTAAATCAAAAAGAGGCGGCAGAAGTTGATGAAATTCTCATGGGTCCACTCGGGTTCAGCGTCGATCAGTTAATGGTCAGTTTACGGTTTTCTTTTATTTTCCTATTTCCTCCTTAAATTCAGCTGTACTTAAAATTTCAGCTTCAATCTTTTTCCCTGTCCCCAGGAATTGGCTGGTTTAAGTGTGGCGACTTCCATAGCCGAGGTAAGTTTCTGTAAGATTTTATCTATTTTTGTTAAATCTTTGTTTTTGAATAAATTTAGTACCGCAAAAAGAATTTTACACAAGTGGTATCAAAACTTTGTATGTTGAACATCAACATGCTTTTAACTATTTCCTATCTACGATTAAACGTGATAGTTTGCTGAGGGTTTTTTAGGATTTATTGTCCATTCTTATCAATGGATTTTTGGGGGATCTTCCTGATATCTCCAATTGAATAAATGTCTTTTTTCCCTCTAATCTTCAAAGGAAGAAGAAATTGAAAAAAAGAAAGAAAGAAAAATATTGTAATACGTGATAGAATTTTCTGTTTGGACATTTTGAGGGCTTTTATTCGAACTTTTTAATGTTCTATTTGCAGTGGATTGATGACATATGTTTTATGGATGGGTAATCTTTTTCTTATTTCAATTATGAAAAATCTGATATGTTTAATTTTCAAGTGATCTGTAAGAGTTGTGTGAGGTATTCCATGTTACTTATGCACATAAAATGCCATTTACTAATTGATGAAGATATACATGGATGTATCATCACTTGATGGTACTTTCTATATCTCTCTTACCGCATAAGTTACTTTCTTGCACTGCTTAGGATGGGAGAAATGGAAGAAAGAAACTATATTTTTCAGAATGAAGAAATATAAAAGTATTCTCATATGAGAATTTTGCTAGTGAAGTTAAAAAAAGAAATAGAAGGCCTCAAATTCATTGACAGAATGAAAGCTCAAAAGTAGACTCTTGAAGTTAAAAGCATAAAATGATTCCATGACTAAAACACAGAGATCATACTATTTTTGTCCCAACACCCAACAGTAGAACAATGTTGAGAATTGTCATATGTTATTTTTGTGCTCTATATGTCTGAAGATTTATCAGAACAAGAAATAGCATCTCTTAGGCTTCTCATAAAGATTTTAAACTCTGATCTCCACAATTTGATTTTGGCAGGTCTATAAACCTACTCAGTATAACCGTGTTCTTGCAGTATGTGGTCCTGGGAATAATGGTGGTGATGGTCTTGTAGCTGCTCGCCATTTACATCACTTTGGCTACAAGCCATCTGTATGTTATCCAAAGCGTACTCCGAAGCCTCTTTACAGTGGGCTTGTGACTCAGGTATTGGGCAAAATTCTAATTTACTTTTACTAGAACAGATAAAATGATCTGTCAAGACTGCTTATGCATGAGTTTTTGCAGTTAGAATCACTGTCCGTTCCTTTCGTGTCAGTGGAAGATCTGCCTGAGGACTTATCTAGCAGCTATGACATTCTAGTGGATGCAATGTTTGGGTTCTCATTTCATGGTAGCTTTTCTTTCCAATCTCTGCTTTTATTTTGTAAAAACTGATATAAATTCAATGGTATATCGATGTCTATTTGGCTCACTTCGGTGATGGTACTGGATGTAGTAAAAACGGAAAAGCTTCTTCAAGTAATTTGTTTTTTTGTCTTGCCCAGTTAATATTTCAACCTAAAACTGTATTTTATACAATATAGTCAATTCAGCAAGAGTCTTTTAGCGAAATCACAGGTTTTCTCAACTAGCTTCTAAGCCATCATCAGAAAGCTCAATGACAAGAGTTTAATTGTTTAAGGACCTCTGATATCAAAGTATCATAATATCTTTAACCTAGAGCTTCAGAATCGGGCTTCCTCTTTGAAGAAATAAAACTAAATAAATAACTAGCCGTCCCTATTACTGTTATTGCTTTGGCCAATTAACATTTTGACCTAAGCTCATTTTAAACAACATAAATAATATACTAAATTTTGTGCGTCTGTGTGAATAATATTACTTGTTCCAGACTTCCAGTATTTTTCTGAAGGTTGCAAGTACACATTTATGTTAAGCCCAATCTTAAAGCAACTGAGTTTCTAGTATTCTCTTGGGAGAGCTTATTCTAAATCTAATCTCATGATTGAATCCTGTCTGAACTCATCCAGGTACACCAAGGCCACCTTTTGATGATCTGATAAGGAAGCTGGTCGCTTTAAGGAGTCCTGATCAAAACCATCAGAAGTCACCTGTCATTGTCTCAGTAGATATTCCATCCGGATGGCATGTTGAAGAAGGAGATCTTAGTGGCGAAGGCATTCAACCGGACATGCTGGTAACTGTCCATATTTTCACTCTTTATTTTTCAGAGAATCTTGAAGGTGGTCTCTGTCTTCTCCCTCACATTGATTGAAACTTCTAAAAGGTGCAACCTGTTGTAGGTTTCCTTAACTGCTCCTAAGTTGTGTGCCAAAAGGTTTTCTGGTCCACACCACTTTCTAGGTGGCAGATTTGTCCCTCCTTCTATTGTAGATCGATTCAAGCTAAATCTTCCAGCATATCCTAGCACTTCTATGTGTGTCCGAATCGGGAAGCCGCCACGAATTGACATATCAACTCTACGAGAGAACTATATATCACCCGAGTTTTCAGAAGACCAGGCTGAGGCCAACCCCTTTGATCAGGTATTACTTCATGTTTGGTTCATTATATATTAATGTTTCTGATATAGATGTGTGTGTGTGTGTGTGTGTTCCCTTTTTGATAAATGTATAAAGAGATTCTTTAGTATCTTCTGACGATAATTCTGATAACATATTTCTCATACCTGCAAGATCATTGCTTTTAAGAAAATTATTTTCTTATTGCAGTTCCAGAAATGGTTTGATGATGCTATGGCAGCAGACCTGAAGGAACCAAATGCTATGGCGCTTTCCACAACTGGCAAGGATGGGCAACCGTATGTGTTCTAGATTGTGACTGATTTATTTATTTGTTGATACTAGAGTTGCAAAGTAAAATATGGTTTGTTTACAAACATGTGGATGAATTTTACAGGACTAAGACTTTTCCATTCCACATATTAAGCGCGTCTTGTGAGAGTTGATTTAGTTCATATGCTTGACTAAATGAACTCTTCATTATTCGTTACTTTGACTTAAATTTTTGCAATTTTATATCCTGTTGCTCATATTCCACAGATCATCACGAATGGTATTGCTAAAAGGAGTTGACAAAGAGGGTTTTGTCTGGTAAGTTCTGCTCCATTAGTCTAGTGGTCTGATCTCCTCCTGACCTTTTTCTTGAAATTTTAACTTCTGATCACTTGAGCAGGTATACCAATTATGAGAGTCGAAAGGCTCACCAACTATCTGAAAATCCTCGAGCAGCCCTCCTTTTTTACTGGGATGCTTTGAATCGTCAGGTGGGCTCTTGCGTTGTCCTCAGAGTTTACAAAAGTTTCATAGAGCAATATGTCCATAATTATCTTGTGGTTTGGTTCTTTATTCAGGGTAGAGGTTTTATTGCTATAGTAGTATTAGGAGAGTTGAGAAAGGAACTTTGATTTTAATTGCTTGTTGTGTTGGACTCATTTCTGAAGAAACAAAAGTATGAAGGTATTCTATGAACTAGGAAATCAAATTTGCTTAATAGACTATTAAAACAACGTTTGCCATGTAAAACTCCAAGACAGGGCTCAGCTGAGCTCGTGTATTTGTGTCAATAAAATCTTGTTAATAAAGTTAATTACCATATAGAATAAAATTTGGATGTAAAATGATGTCTGTTCCATTAATGATTTCCTAAATGAGTATGGTTAAGCTTGACATGTTGTTCCTTAGGTAAGAATTGAAGGGCCAGTGCAGAAAGTATCAGAGGAAGAGTCTGAACACTACTTCCACAGCCGTCCAACAGGAAGCCAAATTGGGGCAATAGTTAGCAAGCAGGTTTATTTTTTGTATTTATTCTCCAAAATTATATTTTGTCTTTTCTGATTAGTCTGCTGAAATTATCTTGATCTATTTCCTGTTTTCAGAGCACTGTAATTCCTGGAAGGCAGTTTCTCCGCCAACAACATGAAGAGCTTGTGGCAAAGTACTCTGATGGGTTAGTCACTCATTCTTGATTCGTGAAATACATATTTCACTTTTGCTCTCAGTGAATCGGTCAGCTTTAATTTTTATGTCACTATGAATCATATGTATCATTTTGGTTGGCCCGTGAACCTGCAGTTCTATAGTGATTTAAATAAATAATTAAGCAAATTAACACCGAATATCCTTTTGCTTTTCTTCTGGATAGCGGCAACTGGAATTTCTTATATGATAACTTCACCTTGTATATATGCAATCAAATGATTTTGTGTAGTTCAGTATCCATTTTATGTCTAGAACAAAATGATACTGTTTTTACATCATTATCATTTTATAGACAAACTATTCCTTCTTTGCATTTCTTTCTGAGTGGCACTTCCATGTCCAGTTAAAACTCTAAAAAGATCTCTCCTGTTTTTGTGCAGAAGCTCGATTCCTAAACCCAAATTCTGGGGAGGCTACCAACTCAAACCTGAGCTTTTTGAGTTTTGGCAAGGACAGCCTTCTCGTTTGCATGATAGGTAAGATCATATAATATTTTCCAACTTGTTATAGAGCCTAGTCGACAGTCCAATCCCTGTGCAATTGGTTTGAAATCATCAATCTCATTGCTCCAGTTTACCATTTTGAACTAGTACAACCCCTTTCGGGTGCTATCTCAAGTTTTGTTAATGTATTCCTGTTTGTCGGTTAATTTTTCTGTTTTTACTAACGGAATTCTCAAAACCTATGAAAAAGATTAATATTAATACTGTTAAGAAGATTACTAGTGTTTTGATAGAAACAAAAGTGGAATAGAAACTTACTTGGAACAAGTATCTAAAATTTATCTTTGGTGTCTTGCCCTATTCACATATTTATTGACGCAAATATCTGCTGGTTGCTATTGACATGGAAGCACTTGCTAGATGGTTGAGAATGAAAATATGATCAAAGCACTTACTGATAATAAGAAAATATTTGGAAACTATGCAGATGAATAGAGAACCTTATTAGACAAATACAGCAGTTCTTGTATTATGGCAAGCAATACCTACTTTACAAGTAATTTTGAATTCTACTTCGTGTTATCTTGTTGACAGGTTACGTTATTCTCCAGAGGACATTAATGGAAAGAGAATATGGAAAATCGACCGATTGTCACCATGACTATTATTTTCAGCATCCTCATTGTGACATATTCATCATTAATTAATTGTGTTGATTAGCATAATAGTGTGTTGCTTTCCAGAGGACGTCAATATAGAGTGGAAAATCAAATCAAACAATTGTCACCATGACTATTACTTTCAGCATCCTCATTGTGACGTACTATCTTCAGTCACCAATTTATTTTGTCGAATAAAATCCCTCAAGTTCTTATTGGTTACAATGTTCTTTGCGGTTCATGTACATGCTTAACAAACACGCTTTGTGGTTATTATGTGCTAATCTAGCTATATTATACACAAGACCTTCTCATTAAATAAACTCCAAGCTGTGTTTATATCATGAAACTGTATCCTATTTGCTAGATGAATTTCAAACACAGGAGCTTGAATACCAGTGGTGTGGTCTGAGGCTTGATGTACAATGAACTGATAGTTGTCTTGATTCAATGAGGATGAGTAAGAGGTTCACAAGTTTGACATGAAGTAAGAAGCCTGAAAGATTGAAGTGTCTATAGAGCCACATGAAGATCTTTGCAAATGTATTTGAAGGAAAAAGAAAAAGGAAAAAAGACAATCCATATTCAAGATAACCAATATTATGAACCTCAAATGTACATTGATCCCGAAATAACAAACAGAAGACAACATGTATCCTGTAGCAGAATATGAACTCTGTAATTTCAGATTTCAAATCTAAACATTAGAGATGATGGTGTTAAAAGAAATTTCAAATCTGGACTTTAGAGATGATGGTTTCCTACGAGGATATGCTGCCTGAGGCTATGCAATGAGAATATGCATTGGCAGTTAGGCTCAAGTCTTTGTTAACCAACAGCTGACTTAATCATGAATGAATTACTTGAAGAGGACTGTCACGAGGTTAGTTGTATTGGCTTCTTCCCAGCAACTTCAGAATACCAAGATTTCCATGCCTCAACATAATGTGAGAAGAGATCCCGCAAGGCTGTCATATCATAACAAATCAGCATTGTTAGTGGTATGCTTTGCAGCTTTCAAGGAAAGATCTCATTGATGTCATAATAATAAAAGAGCTTGGTTAATATCTACAGTCCAACTGAACTAGGAAACAGAACTATGATGACTTACCAAACCAATGGCATTGACTAGCCTGAAAACGGACACTAAAAAGCATAATTAGGTGCTAGATTTGGTGGGGGGAAAGAACAAAATTTATGGTTTTCGAAACAATTGCAGAGAAAACTTTAAATCCATGCAGCCATTTTATGAAGAGGGAACAGCGAAATGGCAACTAATTGAAACTAGAAACAGAGCAAAACTGGTTAATGCTGACTGAATCTCTTGAAGATATGAAGCCTTCGTACTATTCTTGGAAAATCATTATCGATGCAGTGTCTGTTTTCTCCCCCTTTTTTAATTCAAGATAGCAGTCGAGCATTACCTTGGTTATGATACTGAGGCCGGTAGGTGGAGACAAGACGTTCCCAGTCAACAACTTGTTTCTCTTTCCCATTGGCTGAAGCTTCAACCTTAGGCACACTTACAGGTGCAAAAGGACCAAACTGAAAACCAGTTCTTGATATCTCAACCTCGTTCTCTGAATTCTGACATTGAACTTGCTTTTGCAGCTGCAGCTCGGCATTTCCATCCACCTTGGCCCTCTTTAGTGTGCTATTAGTGAGGTCTGTCCCAAAGACCCTTTTCTTAGAATCATTAGCAGATCCAGTTTCCCCCTTTTCTCTTAGCCCCAGCCATCTGAAAGCAGGTTTCCTTGTCTCAGGGTGATGAATCTGCAGATCATCCAACACTCATATTTAGTACTTCTCCCAATTCCCTATTATTTAACTGTTTTCCAATTTCGCCACCGCATTTATTATGAGATGGTTAACTTGGTAATATAGCAGAGCTCCTTTAGATCAAGATTCAAATTGAGAAATGTCTGACTAGTGGATACCGGCTGGATTACCTTTTCAATAAAATTCATGGATGACAGGACATTGGCAATGTCATACAGCCTTCTGACTTTTGCTGCAGAATTATATATGACCGTTAATCAAAGAGTTCCTGGGTATTATATCGCAAATACATTAGTCAGATCATCAAAAGGGGAAGGTACATTACTTCTAGTAGTCATTGATGTGTGCTTTCCATCCCCAAGCAATAGCTTTGCAGCATCATCAAGAGAAATCAACTCCATCTGCAAGAGTGAAACGGGCAACCATGAGGAATCACAGTTTAAGAAATTATTATGAAACATGGAAGCCGCTACATCTGAAGATTACACGTACATCAGTGCAAAGGAAAAGTTTTACAAAATTCTGCGTAAGAAGTCCCAGAGACTTTTCTTTCCGGTTGTCTCCTGAAATTAGTAATGTAATTCAGTAAATAATTTGGAAAAATGTCATAAGATACAAGCAATGTATTGAATACAGTGTTTAGTACCAGTTTTTGTTGGCAGTGATTGTCTAGAAAGGGAATTTGAGTTTGATTTATCATTTTGACTTAAATTGTTAGTGTCTGAGTATATTTCCTCTTCATCATCGTCTGAAACCTGAAAATTTGAATCGTAAAAGTAAGGATCTTGCAATTATGTCATAAAAGTAAGAACTTGATCTTGGGGTATATAACAAACTTCTTGTTTTTTCTTTTCCATAAATATAAATAAACTCATCGCTGAATATTAAAAAGTTTAGATTAACGAAAACTAACTTTCTCAGAACAATTCCCATCAGTTGCATGACAATTCTCTTTTAAACCTTCTTCCTGTGATACAATTGAAGATGGCAAAACATGACCGCTCTCGGGGAAGTACTAATTCACAAATCCAGCTTCATGACTCAAATTTAAAAAGGAATTTGAGGTAAAGAGTACCTTCAGATCCTGTAAAGCCTTGGGAATCGCTCCGAATCCCTTCCAAGTATAACGATTTTTTGCCTTTCTAGCAAGAATCTGAAACCAAATTTCGAGTCTTTAACCAAAATTCAGGCCTTTTTCAATCCAATCTATTCAATTGAAAGACTTGCAGAAACTAAAAAATACAAGTTCACTTTGAATTGAAGGGGTTCAAAAATTAATTCTTACACCAACGCTTTCCAAAACATTGACAATATCATAGATCCGGCGCCTTTCCACCCCTGCAAACGAATTGACAATACATACACATAAGCTTCAAAACCGGGAGGAGAAAATAGATGAATTCAGTCATGGCAGAAACCCCAAAAAACTACCTAATCTTGCGGCTGCATCGTCAAGCCCGATTGTCTCAACACCGTCCCGATTGTACAAGCTCAAGAAACTGCAGAATCAAACACCACACGTTCAGGCCCACCTCCATAAACACAGGCAAACACAAGTACAAGAAAAAGGAACTCCAAGAACAACTACTTGGAGCACAAGAGTCCGAGGGACTTCTGTTTCCGGCAATAAGGTGTGTATTTTGGCCCAGATTCGGTTGACACCTCTGCCTTAGGTAAAGCCATGATTTCCCCCAACCCAATCACAACCCCACCCACACCCAAAACCCAAAATTCTCTGGTTTCTTTAAGGATATCTTCCCTGTTTTGAATCAAAAGAATCCGACTAAAACAGAGAGAAAGCTGATTGTTATATGAATATATTTTGGAGATAGAGGGAGAGAGGACCGTTGAGAAGGGTTTGTTATTGAGTTGGCGGGGGTTAGGGTTTTCGGATTTTGATTGAGAGGGATTTTGAAAGTTTGAATTCCGCCATGCAATGGCGGGATAAAAAAATGAATAATTTTCTGTCTATTAATCTGGGAAGACGCGCTTGTGGGGTTGAATTTACTTTCTTGACCTCGGGGATAACAATCAGGATTGCTGGAGGGAAGGGTATTCTGGGTAGTTTTCCGTGTGGGGTGCAAATATGTAGGGAATCTGATGATGAAGTATGAAATCACGTGCCATGATTTGCTTTTTTAAGCTTTTTTAATGTTCTTTTATCTTTAATATAATTAAATAACTGGTTAGTTAGTGCATTTTTTTTTTATTGGGGGGAGCAGGTAGGTCATGATAATCGTGATTTTTAAAAGTCCCTGTGGGTCGTGATAGTTTGGGGGGGGGGGGGCTGGAGCGGGACAAATGCTATGGCACTTTTCAGGATGATGTCTTATGTGAGCACTAGTTAAATTATCCGTACGTTGTACGATTAGAAAATCGTATAAAAATTTCTTCATTAGTTAACAATAAAACACATAAACAATCATTTGTATATATGTTACAATGGTAAAAACATAACCATAATTTTTTTTTTTTGACGGGGCGCACGCGCATAGCTATATTAAATATTTGAATCAATAGAATCAATTAACTCTAAAATAACCAAGATATAATTGTTGAGTATACAATCGAAAATTATACACCAAATATATACCATACGTGTGCAATATTATATTAAAAAACAAAACTATTACAACTACTCAGAACCGGATATGTTTCATATATTGGTCAATTTCCTTTTTAATTTCAAAGATTCAGTAAATTAACAATTATCAGAAAATGGTAGCTTTACCAATCCATAATTCAAAAAGTAATTCAATGAGAAAGCACCGAACACATCCAAATACAATTGGCAGATGAAAACATTATGAATGATATTATAAAGCCCTAATGTATAGCAAGAGATTCAGAAAAAAACCAAAAAAAAAAAAGAAAAAGAAAAATATTCAATTTAAAGCCCGTAGTCACTTTTGTCTATCTTCCTTCAGACACACTTGAGAACTGTACCAATATCTCCGAATCAACCACGAAGATCCGCTAAACAATCACTGATCAACACCGAGAAAGAGAGAGAGAAGATAGGAGTAGCGATGTGAAGCCATAAATTGGAATTGAGAGAGAGAGAGAGAGAGAGAGAGAGAGAGAGAGAGCAGGGAGTAGAAGGCGTGTAATTGTGACTGCTCTGCTGTTGTGATGGTTCCCCTCCCCAATAAAAGAACTCGTGATGCACAACTGAGAAAAACGTTATATGAAATGAAAAATCTATCTAACAAAATAATTATTAATTAAAAAAAAAGTAAAGCTGGCTGAGTTTGGGCGGGAAACTGTAGGTGAGACCCACCCAAACTAAGCCACTTTAATACATAGTATAGACTATGTAAATTTTCAAATACATGTGATCTACATCTATATATATAATGGACGGTGCAGTTAGGCATCAAGTTTTATATAGACTTTATATCCTATTTATGTAGTTGGGTCTGCACTTCTTTCCTCTTCTTGACACATAATCGTTATCAAGTATTAGATCAGTTATGTTGAGCTGAATGAAAGGTTACAATGATACATAAGCGCTTATATATTTAATAGTCAATATTTATTGCAAATTCATGGTTATGTGAAAATACACTACCATGAGTTTGAAACTTAGGCAACTGTATTGATCAGAGGCGTAGGCAGGGGTGGCCACCCTTTGCTCCAGCACACTTTATTTTGACAAAAATGTATTTTTTGACCATATAAATAATTGTAGAAAAAATTTAATATACAAATTAGTATTAATCTACATTTTCGGCATATCTCGCTATCGATGGCTGGCTCTGCCCCTAGTATTGATGACATGTTCTAGGTGCATTTTAGATTTCAGTTTTGGATTCATTTTCTATTTATTTTTCTAGTTTTATTGAAGGGGGAAAATTGACATTTTTAGCATTTGTTTTTTACATTACAAATATTCAAAAGGGTTAATTTCACAAAAGGTCATCAACCTTTGTGTTAAAAATCAATTAGGTCCCCAACCTTTTTTAAGACTCTCTTGGGTCTCTAACCTTTCACAAATACACACGAAAGGTCCATTCTTTTACTATTTGGTCAATTTTTTTAAAAAAAATAACGATTATACACTTAGTTTATTAACTTTAAAATAAAATATTTAAAAATAATAAAAAATAAAAAAAAAACCCAACAAAAATGGGAGGTTGAATCCCCTTTATTTGTTGCCGAAAACAGCCTATTTCCTACAGCAAATTGGGGGATTCACTCTCTCCCCCCAAAATGCTATAAGAAACGACAACTCAAAAATTGGGGGAGATGTGAATCCCTCCAAAAATGCTGTCGTTTTTTGCAGCAAATGGGGATTCACCCCCTCTAAAATGCTGTCATAAATGACAGCAATCCCCCATCCAAAAATGCTGTTGAATCTCCTCCAAAAATACTATCGTTTCTGGCAGCAAAAGGGGATTCACCCCCCCCAATGGCAGCATTTTTGGTTGGGGAATTATTGCCATTTCTTGCAGCATTTTGGAGGGGGTGAATCCCCCCTTGCTGCAGGAAAAGGTAACATTTCCGGTAGCATTTTGCTGTTGTTTCTGGCAGCAAATAGGGGCCGCCCGAGACAGTAGCATGTTGCCGTTTTCTGCGGTTCTTGGAAGGAGGAAAGGCGAGGTAGGCGTGGGGTGGATGGGTTTTTTCATTTTTTCTAAATTTTTTATTATTTTCAAAAAATTTTATTTTTAAAGTTAATAAATTAAGGGTATAACTTCGAATAGTGAAAAAAGGGACATTTCGTGCGTATTTATAAAAGATTGGGAACCTAAGAGAGTCTTAAAAAAAGTTAGGGACCTAATCGATTATTAACTCAAAAGCTGGGGACCTTTTGTGATATTAACCCTATTCAAAATGACAAGATGTCCTGTTGTTCACATTCTTTTTTTCAAGTTTTTGAAAATGCATTTTCAAAAATATCAAAATTAATTTCTAACATCACCTTCTCAGCCAAATTAGAAGAAATCGATAGTATTCGTAGAAATTGTAAATCGAGTTTAGTTTGAATTTTGATCAAGAGTGTCACGCCCCCGCTAACTTTATAATATTTCCGATTATCTTAGGGAAATTTACAAATTCTGTAGCGGAAGCTTTTATTCAAGAAACGGGGACGGGACGTGCGAAACAATCCAATTTATCTTATCTTACTGAGTTTAATAGATAAAGATAATTTCATAAATTAACAAATCGTCAACCTTTTAAAGAAACATTACAACTAGGTTTTTCAAGAAAATATATAAACACAAGAAGTTGTATTAATAAACATATTTCATTGATTACCAAGGTGGGCCAAATAATTAGAAAACTTTTACAATGAAAAGTATAATTCAAATCAATAGAAAGATTATATCTCTTTACTTGTCTTATATGTTAGAAGATGTAAAAACATTTATACTATAGGGGTGGACATAAAAGTATTAAATTCGTGGTAGTATCAATGACAGGTTTACACCACATGCACAACTCTACTCCCATTCACGAGTACGATCCAACATCCAGCTTGCCCTACTTTTTAATTGTTATGACTCCAATTATCTACAAAAATTGTAATAAGTGGGGAGTGAGTACAACGTACTCAGTGAATAACATAATCCTTTGATTCACTTTTCGTTTAGGAAACTCATTTCCAAGAAAATCATTGCATGTACAAAGCTTTTCAATGCACAAAAGGCCCATATCCCTAGTTAAACTACTACCCGTGGTGCGCGCCAGAGATCGGAAGAGCACATTAAGTAGATCAACAATGAACCTCGGTAGACTCATACCGAGATTCCAATTCAAAACAAACACCACACTAATCTTCCATATTCCGGGATCATTGAATAGGTCATAGTGTAGAAAACAAATCAGAATGGCCAAGACCACACAACAAGGCTATACAATCACAAAGCAAATCAAAACGGGTAGAGCATTAACTAGCGATACAAATGCAATAAACAAATATTTCTTTCAATAACAATGCATTCAAATCCATGTTTATCTCATCAAAACCATCTATCAAATACACACTTATCTTATCAAAACTTTATGCATGTAGAAAAGGAATCAAAGTATTAGGTTACCCACCTCAAATATTCTTCAAATAATCCACGTGAAAAAGTATCCGTAGAGCATTGATATTCCTCAATTAAAACTATCTTTCAAACTATAATCCTTTCATATATGGTAAGAGACTCTTTTCAAAGGACAAATAGGTATTTTGGCGGGTTTTTATCAGTTTTCTCCTTCTCTTGGCCAAGTTGGACAAATTTTGGAGTTCGAGAGAGAAAATGGCAATGGTTTGGAAGAGAAAATGAAACCCTTAGTCCCTTTATATAATAGTTAGGATTTAGCTAATTTCAATAACTTTTGAGTTCCGCCAATCACATCATAACAAGTGGCGCCAATCATATTGTGATAAGTGGCGCAAATCACCTAATGACAAGTGGCGCGGTGTGGCGCCGCACACTTGTCGGGAAATTGCCCAAGAAGTCCTTCCCCTTGCATTATCTCTCAATCAAGTTCACGCTCTTCAATTCTTGTCAATTTAGTCATTACACGTTAGTTTATGTCAATTATCAACCAAGATCTTTCTTTAGCGTTAATTCAATAACAATCTTCAAGCAATCTTACAATAATAATCATGTAATTCTTTCAAAACAACAACTTCGTTACTTACCTTAAATTGTAGAAATTTTCGAAATGTTACAAAGAGTCTTAGGGTATTTCCATAATACAGGGACAACATGTTGTAATATGTGTTAATGCAAATGTAATTTTTGTGGTTGAGTTGATACACACATTATCATCCAACACAGACTTTATGACTATATATATATATATATTTTTTGAATTATGTGTTGTGCCCTATAAAATTCGGTATTCTCTTCTCACATTAGTAAAACAAAAGACACCGTTAGGGTTCTATCGTTCCAAAAGTATCAGATTTGGTACGCCAGAAATATCATTGAATATTTGATCTATTTCTATCCGTCCAAAAGTGTCAAATTAGATTATCTCCATTGCGTGTGTGAAGCCTAAAATATTTCTTAACATGGTAATACTGAAGAGGAAATCGGGCCAACACATGCGGCCACATCCTACCCATTGCTCCACCTATCACACATTGTATTTTGCTTCTCAACACCAATGTAGCACAACTCCAGTTAAGTACTCTCTCCATCCCAATTATATAGTTCACTTTGCTAATTTAAATGGATTAAGAATTATATTGAAAGTATTTATTTTACAATCTGTGTTCCTAATTTACTCATATTTAATTAGTAGAATTTAAAATTGATAGTTTTAACTAACTATTAAATGAGGGTAAATTAATAAAATAATGTAATTTTAGATTTCTTAATAAAGAAAGATGTTTAGATAATTGAGACCCCCGAAAAGGCAACATGAATTAATATAATTGGGACGGATGGAGTAGAATAATGCTACTTGCAAACCAAGGATTATATCATTACTTTTAGGGAATGAGGTAAATGACCGAAAATTTTTTTAGATACATTGTGGAATTTACACATCTATGTTTTTTGGTGTCCCATAAATCATATCAACTCCACCCATGTATAGAAATACCAGAAAGGAGAGAGGAAATCGAGCCAAATTTTTTTGGAGTAATTCGCACACCAATGTACAAAGGAACACCAGTAGAAAATACCTTGGAAGGGAGATCGAGCAGGGTCATCTTCGAGGATAAATGATAATTGCAATTTTTTTTTTATCAAATTCTAACCAAAATAGAATGATAATTTATCGTAGTGAAAATGTTACATTAAAAGTAACACTACTATATACGAAATTTTCTAAAAAGATAGATAAAGCTCTTTTATGTGTGGGGCTGCTTTTATTAAATTCATGTCACATAAGGATAAAACTCTTTTATAAAGAGTATTATCTAATTTTGTAGAAGTACTCCTACTATATACCATTTTCTGGTAAAATAGTGGCACTCAAAACAAATGATTAATGTATATTTTTTATTTTTATTATTTTTTTTCCAACCAAAATGTGTAAAATTGGTTTTTTTTTATTGCTTTAAAAAATATATATATATTTTTTAAACAAGCCTTTTTAATTTTTATCAAGTAGGAGTGCTACTTTTGAAGCAGCCCGGCGCTGCGTCCCCTAAATCAATTTTCAAACTGCTATTCTCCTTCCTTGCTGTATTTGCTCTGCAACGGCCAACGATAGACCCAGAAAATTGACAGTAGCAATAATTCATTCTGATGTTAGCGGTAATCGTGAAATCAACTGAGAAGAAAAAGGGTTAAAGAAGATCCACTGAACAATGGCGTCGAAAGAAACCTGCAGAACCGAACTCCGTGCCGCCGTACGGGTCCTCAGCGACCGCTGTCTCTACTCTGCGTCCAAGTGGTACAGTATAGACCCTTTTGCAAGACCCATGTTTTGCTTTAATCAGAAGTTCCCCCATAGAGTAGAGAAAAAAAAGATTCCCATTTTGATTTTCAACATTCTTTTTCTTTTCCCTTGAAGGGCAGCGGAGCAATTGATGGGAATTGAGCAAGACCCGGCAAAGCACACCCCTTCACACACTCGATTCCAGCGTGGAAGCTCCAGTATTCGACGCCGTTTCCGGACCGCCGCTGCCGGTGACTCCTCCGGCACACCTTCGGCTGGGGTGTCCTATGTGGCCACGCCGTTGATGGCGGTAGCAGAGGAGTATGATTATGATGCCGTCGACAACGATTTTTATTTGCTAGCAAAGTCTTATTTTGACTGCAGAGAGTACCGCCGTGCTGCTCATGTGCTCCGGGACCAGATGAGCAAGAAAGCTGTCTTCCTGCGCTGTTACGCCCTCTATCTGGTTTGTTTTTAAACAACTCTAGGCTGAATTGCAGCTTATATTGATTGATTACTGGGATTTATATTTTTACAAGTATTTGGTGCTTGATTCTGGTTGATGAATGTTTCATGTTTTTGTGTGGTATTGATCCTGCTGTGAGAGGTTTGGTGAGTTTTCTTTTATCACTAGAGTTCCAAAGTAGAAAACTTCTAACGTTTGGCAAGATGCTTTCTTCTTATTTTGGATTGTAAATATTTGGGACTTAGGCATGTTTTCAAATATATGTAAACGAGGGAAGTCAACTGCATACTTTAGAATTGAAGTCCCACAATAATATGAAGGGGTTTTTCTTCTCATTATGATGGAAAAATAGTGATGAGGTAGAATGAGTGGTGGAGATTTGATAGGAATTTGAAATGTGGGGGTTATAGTTGGCAAATCAAGTGATATATAAAATTATTATTATAATGTGAATTTCCACATGAAAACCAAACACCCTTAGTTTTTAACTTTTAAGTTATGCCACCCAAGATAGCAGCGGTGTCATCTGACTGAAGATAGAGATAATAAATATTCTAACTTTGATAAAGTGTCCTGTCCTCCTCCGAGTTTAGAAGGGAAGTAAAGATTTATTATATCCAGGGCAAGTAAAGGACTTACATTCAGGATTTTGGAAGGCATTTGGATTATCTAGGAAGGAGTTGAAGAACTTAAAATGCGAATGTTTAATAGTTATCGAGTCTGTAATTCTATTCGCAGCAAAGATCTCTCACGTCTCAAGTAATGATAGGACAGTCAGTTTCAGTGATATATAGCTTGATAGGTAAGTTCAGATATTCTTACTTATGTCAATCAAATCAACGAAAGCGACAGAACTTAAATTCCAGTACCACTATAATATCCAATCCCACTCAAACAACAAGTTCATAAATTCGAGACTTCCTCCCAGTGATTTTTCGGTCATTCCCTGATGTTTCCTGCCAAAATTCCCAAGGCCTTCAACAAATTGTATCGCATTGCTTCCATATCCAGGTCAGATCTGGGCTGTTATCCATTGCTGGCGACGAATTGGACGAATATATCTTTTTGTTGATCTGCGCTCAAATCTGTACCTAAGAGGTATTCTTAATTTATTTCCTCAGTGGAATTAAAGCCTCAGAGACAAATATTGATGCGTTATGGACAAATGCAACCGAGTGCATCTACCTTTGGCAATTACACAGGACTGAAAAAGAAGTGAGGCATGAAAAGAAACAGTTAATATTATTGAACTGCTTCTTTGGTTAGGTAGCTTGGTGCACTAGACAGTACAAAGGAAGCGAAAAGAGTAGAACTGGAAAGCTTACAGCTTCATGTTAAAGTTTTAAACTTTGATTCCCGGCCATGAAGTGGGAGTGAGAGTAAGAATGTCATAGAAAAAATAGGTTACTAATTTTGAGAATGTTTGTGTGGACAGCAATATGCCAAAAAGTATTGTCAGAGAATAAATTGGGCAGTTTGAGAAACTAATAGTTCTTTCATTCCTATACCAAATATAGCAATTTGATTTTTCTGTATCTTTATGTCACTGAATTGCTTAATGAGAATAAGAATGCACAATGAATGATAACGAGCTGGGCTTGAAAATTAAACTGCTAATCAAGTTATTTAGATTCATGGAATAACATGCCAAGACTGACTGATAAGAGCATAGATAGGTCATCACTTCATGTCTCATTTTGAAATGATCATTATGGAAGTTAATAGCAAAATGAGAACATCTGTCTAGTAGTTTTGGATCTCGTTTGAAATTGCGTGTCTGCAAGTCAGATTTTCTTGTGAATGCATTTTATTTGTCTGGTAAAATATTTCCGAAGGTGGTTCTAATTACAAAATACCTACAATTCACTTCATTACCACTTTCTTTCTTTTTTTCTTTTTCTTTTAATCTTTCTCTTTTTTTTTTTTTTTTTTTTTAAATCTACCAAGACATCGGATTTTTTCAGCAGTGAATATGTACTCAGTCCCCCTGCCGCCCTTCCTTTCTAAAGGGTGTCATGTCATATCTCATGTTTGAACTTCCTGTAATAACTTGACAAACTCCACAAATGATTTCCACCTTCCTCTGCTATCCCTCTCCATGTCCAGCATCTTGTCCCTTCCTTTCAACCTCCACCTGCCAGCTTCAACCCTTTCCCTGATCACCCTAACCGCAACATCTTCAGTTTTCCCTTCAATCATGGTCAACCTATCCCCTCCTGCATCTCTCAAATCATGACAGGGCATCGCAACCACTTCCCCTGTTTCGGTCGTATTCTTGAATTTGGAATGAAAAGAGGAGTAATGCTTCCTAGCATGGGACAAAGAATAGGACCTCTTAGATCAAAATAGCATTGTTCTAACATAGAGTAGAATCGAACATTGAAGAGATTAATTGACAACAGTAAAAAGATGGGCACCTAATTCCAATACAATAGGGGTCTATCAGTGCAAGTCAGCTGAACACCGTGATTGATGAGTGGGTAGGTGGGTTAGGTGCACCTGTCACTACAAAAAGGTTATTCACTGAAACCTGTATGTAACAGGTATTTCATGCACATGCAGAGAATAGTGCTGTGTTGGATACTCCATATGCTGATTGGCTCTATTTTCTATTGTCTTTTCTGTACAAGAAATAAGGGATAATATCACGGCGCAATAATTTTCTTTTAGCTCTGACTTGGATCATTTTGTCATTTGTACTTTCATCATATCAACATAGTGAGATGTGACATATGCAGCATTTCTAATTCAACTATATTTGTAGTTATCCTGTTTGCTATAAAATGGTACGCATACACATAGGATTCTATCTCATTCGCAATAGATATGCATTCTCTCTGGAATAACCTGTTTCAAGTTTTGGAATAAATAGATATTCATTGTAATTACTGGAATACTAGCATATATTATTTGCAAAAGGGAAGCTTATATCTTCTTATCTCTTTTGTTTTTTCACAAAGGCTGGAGAAAAGCGAAAAGAAGAAGAAATGATAGAACTGGAAGGACCCTTAGGCAAGAGTGATACTGTCAATAAGGAAAGTGTTGCTCTTGAGAGAGAGTTGTCTACCCTCCGAAAAAATGGAACAATAGACTCCTTTTGTCTTTACGTTTATGGTCTTGTCCTTAAGGAGAAGGGCAGCGAGCATCTTGCGAAGACAGTTCTTGTTGAGTCTGTAAATAGTTATCCTTGGAATTGGAGTGCTTGGTTAGAACTACAATCCTTGTGCACTACAATCGAGACATTAAATAGTCTTAATCTAAATGACCACTGGATGAAGGACTTTTTTCTGGCCAGTACTTACCAGGAACTACGGATGCATAATGAATCCTTGTCCAAGTTTGAATATCTACAAGCAACTTTCAGTTTTAGCAATTATATCCAGGCCCAAATTGCCAAGGCTCTGTATAATCTGAGGGAATTTGATCAAGTGGAAGTTATATTTGAGGAGCTTTTGAGAAATGATCCTTACAGAATTGAAGACATGGACATGTATTCCAATGTCCTCTATGCAAAGGAATGTTTCTCTGCTTTAAGTTATCTTGCCCACAGAGTGTTTTTAACGAATAAATACACACCCGAGGCATGTTGCATTATCGGGAACTATTACAGTTTGAAGGGGCAGCATGAAAAGTCAGTTATCTATTTCCGCCGGGCACTTAAACTGAATAAAAATTATTTATCAGCTTGGACCCTCATGGGTCATGAATATGTTGAGATGAAAAAATGTGGAGGCTGAGATGGCAAGCGAAATGAAGGAGAAGGTCTACAGAAGTGTCTGATTTCAGACCCGAAGTTCAACCCCTTGAGTCTAGAAATGGCAATGAGACATGTATTAACCGATACCCGCGACTAACCGAACCGAACTACCTGCCCCATTAAGTATCGGGGCGGGTACGGGTCTTGGCCGCCGCGCCCCGATCTGATACCCGGTCTCTTTTTTTTTATTT
>CAVNYN010212948.1:41674-54253 GCA_963692815.1 Nyctanthes arbor-tristis
ATCCAGGCCCAAATTGCCAAGGCTCTGTATAATCTGAGGGAATTTGATCAAGTGGAAGTTATATTTGAGGAGCTTTTGAGAAATGATCCTTACAGAATTGAAGACATGGACATGTATTCCAATGTCCTCTATGCAAAGGAATGTTTCTCTGCTTTAAGCTATCTTGCCCACAGAGTGTTTTTAACGAATAAATACACACCCGAGGCATGTTGCATTATCGGGAACTATTACAGTTTGAAGGGGCAGCATGAAAAGTCAGTTATCTATTTCCGCCGGGCACTTAAACTGAATAAAAATTATTTATCGGCTTGGACCCTCATGGGTCATGAGTATGTTGAGATGAAGAACACGTCAGCAGCAGTCGACGCGTACAGGCGGGCTGTGGATATAAGTCCGTGCGACTACCGAGCCTGGTACGGGTTAGGACAAGCATATGAGATGATGGGGATGCCTTTCTATGCTCTACATTATTTCAAGAAGTCGGTATTCTTGCAGCCAAATGATTCTCGACTGTGGATTGCTATGGCTCAGTGTTATGAAACCGAACAACTTCACATGCTCGAGGAGGCAATTAAGTGTTACAAAAGGGCAGCAAATTGCAATGATGCGGAAGCAATTGCTCTTCACCAATTAGCAAAGCTCCATTGTGAACTTGGTCGTAACGACGAGGCGGCATTTTATTACAAGAAGGATTTGGACAGAATGGAAGCTGAAGAAAGGGAAGGACCAAATATGGTTGATGCTTTGATGTTTCTTACTCAACATTGCCGATCAAAGGGAAGATTCGAGGAAGCAGAGGTGTATTATTCTCGTCTTCTTGATTATACAGGCCCGGTAATTCATCTTACATTCTTTAGTGTCCTTCACTTGAATATACATTGAAACTTATCTGCATGTCATAAAATTCTAAGAATAACATATTTGCACGTCTTCACTTACCTTCTTCTTCGATCTGCCGCAGGAAAAGGAAACTGCAGAGAGTCTTCTTCGAGGAATACGTAATGAAAAAGCGGACACCGAGCGTTTCCCGCCCTAAGATTTCAACAGCCATGTGAGAAATTCAAAACTCTTTTGAACCTTGAACTGGAACCCGACTAAGCTTGGAGGCTTCCTGAACTTTTTAAGTTCAGCAGACGATATTGATATACTTCAAAGTCCAGTTGATTTCTTTTGTCGCGTTTAATGTGGTTATATGATTCTAGAAAACATTTATTACATTGGAGACGTATCATTTGTTTGGAATCAAAAGTTTTGTTTGCTAACCAGAGGGAATTTGCAGCTGAAAAGTCATTGGGAACTTAGTGAATCTAATTTTGTAAAATTTCAGGCAATTCTCAAGCATACATATGAAGGCATTCTCTTGGCACTGGGCATATATTCATATTTGAAATCAAAATCTTTACCATATCGTTTGATTTAAAAGTTTAAATTGTTAGATTGTCAATAACCACGTTATATATTATTTACGGTCGGGAACAATGACATCCACCTCCGACCGTTAACGAGCAAATGATACAAGAGTCTCCGGAAGTCTTCAACAAAGGAAACACATCTGATCACACACGCTCTTCCGATCTAGATAGATGTTACAAATAGGATACAATCACACCAATTGCTGGAGACCAAAGAAGCTGGATCTCAACATCTTATGATCTCGAATTCAATGAAGCAGCTAATTCTTCTGTGGATCCGAGAAAAAGCCGTTGAGGGACGGCATGATTTCTGGTGGTCTATTCCTAACAAATTTTCTGAGACGGTGCTCCGCGTATTTCTTTCCCTCTTCATAATTCTCCAGATCGGAAGAGCGTGATCGACCTTCCTTGTTTACCCTGCTTAGCACAAAATTAGAGAGTTCTATTTTCCTTTTTGAAACTAAAACATCGAGTTTTCTGGTTTATAATACAGGTAAGGTAATAATGTGGATTTGAGGATAAAAAAATGCATCAATTGTATTGAAGAAAAAGTTTAACCAATAATTTTGTTCATCCAGTGGCTTATGAAGTCCAGATTCAAGTTTCTGCTTGATAATAACTTGTAATCTCAATAGAATTCAGTTCCAAATATCATGTAAATGGATTTTTTTATTTTTATAATTACCCGTTAATAGTCAAAGAATCCACTCTACCCGATGAAATTTAAGTAAATGCAAACAGAAATGTATCTCCACACAGAAAATTAAAAGACAATTAAGACTAACAATCCGCCTGTCCTCCAACTTCACGAAGAGCAATTGATCCAATTTACCATTCCATAAAGGCAAATATTCAGAGAAAAATTAAACAGAGAGAGGATAATTACCTGACTTCAGGATTGATGCGGATGTTGCGAACAAGCTGTAATCCGCAGATTCCGATGGCAACTCCTACGGCAGCAAACAGTGGATACACCTAACGCACACAAATAGCAGCAGAAAAATTTCCGAAAGTTTCAAGTTAATTTCCACCCGTTCGGAAACAAAAAAGAATCTAATGCGACGGGAGAGAGAGAGAGAGAGATGAAAACCTCAGGTCTAAACCAGCGGCTAGAAGAAGCCATGGATTTGAATGCAATCACCGCTACCAGTTACAGTGGAGAGTGTTTGGAATTGACGATGATCGGAAGTGAAAGGTAAAGAGGATAATCAAGTTGGCGTAAACTTGTCAATATTATCCTGACATTTGTCCCTCGGTTATCCCTAAATTACAACGAAGTCCTCAACATTATAAGAGTGACAGTCACGTCCCCAATATATTAAGACATTTGAAAGTATGAATTTTTCATAAATGAGTCAGTCCCCCGTTAGTGTTGTA
This sequence comes from Nyctanthes arbor-tristis, assembly GCA_963692815.1. Taxonomy (NCBI): domain Eukaryota; kingdom Viridiplantae; phylum Streptophyta; class Magnoliopsida; order Lamiales; family Oleaceae; genus Nyctanthes; species Nyctanthes arbor-tristis. Next base: position 44,464 of record CAVNYN010212948.1, read on the forward strand.
TTTCTACTTGAAATAGAAAAATGAGTGGCGAAAAAATGTAGATTACATGTTTGTTCTATGAATATATGCGATTGTCATTGTTGTGACTAATTTCTATTTTAAAATAGAATTAGAATGCTAGTGGGCCTTTAATGTAATTTAAAAAAGCACGCTAGTCTTTATTGATAATATAAGAATATTGGCGTGATGAAATGTTAAAAGGGTTCTTCCAAGTCTTTTCAAATGAGGTGGATTTAAAGGAAGTTGAAATATAAGAAAGTGTAATTAATAAAGAGAAAATGTAAGATCAAAGTTCAACCTGAAACAAAACGCAATTGAGTTTTTAAAATAGTGCAAATCAAAATAGTGCTAGATTTACACTTTTTTCATTAGATAAGGATATATTTGGATATTAAAACATGGAGATTTAATGAGTATGAAATGTATGATTGTCATTAAATAGTTATATCAAATTAGAGATAATTATTTAGAGATAATTATTAATAATGGAAAAGGTAAAATGAGAATAAAGAACTCTCGATTTAACAATCCAAGCGACACCTAAAAAAAAATGAAATAGTCCATAAAGCTCAACAAAGTCAGACTTCCTGTTTGCACCTAGACCAATGACCAAACCTTGCCTTTCTTTACTTTCTCTCTCCTTCAAATTTCTATTGTTCACATAACCTGACATACCTGCTATTATAGATGCTCTTTGAGCATCTTTAATGCATACGATGGATTGGTGTTGATCAATGTGGCATGGTAACAGAAAGCATTCTAAAATGATAGAGCCAACTGTGCAACTGATAAACGAAGACATCATAATAGCCACTCCAATGCACAATGTTCAACCCTACCTCATCTAACCTATTTGTTGGCAAAAGAAGAATTAGAAAATACTAGAAAGCATATTCACAGGAATTGTGGATTGATAAAATGAGAAATTTTACTAAGTCACAGTGTCTCACACGACTTCTGAAAGTAGACACTCCTCCAAACATTTTCTCTCAGTTTTTTCTTGCCATGTCATCTGAACATGGTCTACGTCATTGTGCATTGAAGAAGGTTTTTGGACAATCTTAGCATTATTCTAAAATGGCTCCATCTATTTTCCCGAGTTGACACTATCATTTTTTATAATCACACTATATTTCTAATTACATTACACATCCTTAGGTTTTTCTAATTATTGTACTTGTACTCTTAACTTTTCTCATTACATTTTTATTTTTAACCTTTTACTAACTGGAATATCTTATATTCAACAAACGTTATCATCCAAAACTTTTATTCCAAAAGTCGCTAAATAGTTTAAATAAGTAAAAAGAAAGGAAAATAGTTAAGTGTACATTAATTAATTTTATCATCGCTCAGGAGCCCTATAATAAAAGGAATTGGACGGAAATTATTATTTGAGGCAAGAAATATTATTTGATAAAAAAATTATAAAAATAATGTGATAAAAACGTACAAGAGTGATGTAGTGTTGTTTATATAAATAAAATGAGGTGCATTTATACAAAAAGTATAGTATCAATATATTTTTCATTTTTCACTTCATTGTAGCATTAAAGATGCTCTTAATTTCTTTCTTAAATGTCGTAAGTTGAAGGTCTATGAGATAATTGTTACGCTAAAAAAAGGTTGACAACCTTTGAGTAATTTAACTTTATTTACTCTATGCATTATTGTTGAGAAAAATAAAGAAGCTGATTGGCTATCAGGATAGAAGCTTTGCTGACTTTTGTCAGAAAACACCCAATCGTTCAAAAACACGTTTCCAACCCACTCATGACGTTTACCAAACATTTTTTAATTTCATTTCAGTTTTCGATTTAGGAACTGGGGACTGAAAAGACTGAAAAGAAAACATGATGACTCAAGCTCTCTTCTTCTTCCTTTTTTTTAAGGGTCTGTTTGTTTTCAATTATAATCATTTTGATTATAACAAATGTTTATTTTTTTCTAACAGAAAATGGATTTGACAAAAATTCCTCTCAAAAAATACAAATGTCAATGAAACTTGTGAACAAATATTGGCCAGCCACATGTGCTCTTAGATTAAATATTCAAAGAATAGGGCCCATGCAATTCAAAAACGGCCGGGTGTCAATTTTCCCAACTTTCAAGGGAGTAATCATACCAAATTATAACATGGAAAAATTATAACTTGTGCCAAACGAGCCCTAAATGAATAGATTGTACGGGAAGAAACTGGAACCCTTAATTAAAGATAGGGTAAACTTTACAAAAGGTCCTCAACCTTTGTAGAAATTAACAATTTCATCCCTAACTTTTTTTTTAAGCACACAAGTCCCTAAGCTTTCAAAAGTATACATAAAAGGTCCCTACATGCCATTTTTGTCAACTTGCATTATTCATTTTTTTCTATAAAGATAATTTTACCTTTTATTTAAATTTTAAAAATAAAAAAGAAGACAAATTTTAAAAATTTATTTTAATCACTGCTGATTACTCTTGCACACACTTATGAATATTATTTTTGTCAACTTGCATTATTCATTTTTTTCTATAAAGATAATTTTACCCTTTATTTAAATTTTAAAAATAAAAAAGAACACAAATTTTAAAAATTTATTTTAATCACTACTGATTACTCTTGCACACACTTATGAATATTCATCTGTATATCGTTTTTCTCATCTACTCACTTAACACGAGCTATACGTGCACATTGATCAATATATTATCTTTTCTATTTACTTACCTAATATCACTACCACCACCACAAGTGTCATAGTCACTTTAAGCAAATAACTCTCTGAAATTTAAACCTAAATAAGCAATAATAATTGAAATGTGATTTATATTCAAGTCATAAAAATTGAAACGATTAAAAATATATGAATTTTTCTTGTGGAAAAAAATTAAAGGTTTGAATTATTGGTAAAAAGGAAGATTTCTACATTTTTATTTTCGCTATAACATCTCTCATTCTAAATTTTTACATATAGATGTAGTTAAAAGATTTTTGAACTAATTTCCTTTATTACACATAACGAGGCTAAAATTGTCATTTGGTAAGCATATAAATGTGAAAATTGATGGAAATTACTCATATGGGCCTTTTGTGTATTTTTTTAAAAGGTTGGGGACCTCTTGTGAAACTTACCCTTAAAGATCTGATAAACTCATTTAATAAATATCATTAAACCACATAAATATAGCTCAACGTCAAATAATATATACAATTAAAGAGTTTCTTTACAATAGCATAGTTAGGGATGAAATTGTTACTTTTAACAAAAGTTGAGGCCTCTTGTCAAATTTACCCTTAAAGATATGAGAAACTCATTTAATAAATATCATTAGACAACATAAATATAGCTCAACGTCGAGTAATATATACAATTAAATAGTTTCTTTACAACAGCATAGTCAAGTGGTGAGTTCCCTAGGCTCACACCTTGGTCGTGCAAAAAGATTTTTACCTCTATATTTTTCAAACTTACCTTTTTATTTTTTTTTAAATTTATATAGATATATATGCCCACTGGGTTGACCCCTAAATTTGATGTTGACTTTTGCCATGTAATTACAACGAAAACAAGTATTTTTGGTGGATATACGTTTATTATTACTTTGTAACAATAATAATCTGTAAGACAAAGTAATAAAACTTTCACGTGTCTAAAATTCTTTGCCTTCCCGCTTTGCGTATGCACCTAAAATCATTTTTATATAATATATTAGTTTCAGTTCAAATTTGCAAATCATGCCATCCATACCCTTTTACCCTACTCCCACACCCCTCCAAAACTGAAAGAGGCGCTTCTAAGTTCCAAGTGCTGCAGCCACCTTTAAGCCAAACGAGGCCTTCTCCCCAGCCGACTGGGGGTGAAGGTGGGGGTAGTCACCTCTTCCCCGATTACCAATGTTTACGCAAAAATCATTTTAGAATACTTTGAAAGATTTTAGAAAAAAAAAAAAAAGTGTTTCAATTAAGAATTGTCGACTTTCGATTGCCACTTTTACCATCTTTTGAATCCGCCTCTGCCTACACGTAGCAATGACAATAGGGCTAGTTCGGGTTGGGGACCCCTATCTCTGTCGCCGCCTTGTTTACAAATCCCTATCCCCATCCCCTCCCCGTCCCCGTCCCCATTTATTTTGGGTCAGGGACGGGACGGGAGGGGGGCAGGGTGGGGGCGGTTGGGTAGGGGATGACATTCATCCCCATTTTGAGCAAGAACTTTTTTGCAAATTTAAATGATGTGCAAGTTATGACTCACCAAAGAATGCTCATAGTCAAACCCCCCAAAACATCAAAATGTTCGAAGCATCATTTTTTGTCTGAACTCCACAAAGAAGTAACAGTCGAGTAGAGGTGGAGATATGTAGTGGGTAAGCAAAAATTAAAGAAACGTTTATAGATTTTAGATTTGATCAGCAATGTACTAGTATAATGTGGAAAGAAAGAGTGAAGACAAGAGATAAAAGAAATTGTAACGAAATCAAAGAAAGGATGCACTTTTACACTTTAAATGTACTTAAAACTACAATAATACCTCAAATGAGGTTGTTGGGCTTGATAAAATAAAAATAAAATAATTTTATCATTTAAACGCGGAGGGGACGGGTCGGGGAAGACAATCCCCATCCCCACTTTGGGGATGAACTTTCATCCCCGTGCCCGACCTACCTCCAATTAAATCGGGGAATCCTGCCTTGTTCGGGACGGTTCTCCATCGGATACGGGTATTCCCCGCCCCATTACCATCTCTATGTGCACGTGCACCTCCACCTCCTTAGCAATGCCTTCTCCTAGAAGAGGTGCTTGCATACAAATGTGCGTCCCTCAAATGAACTATGCAACCTCCTTGTGGAGATCTCTTTGTGGGTTGTCATCTGGTTTAGGTCCATCGTCCGTGGACCGAGTCTTGTTTTGTGGGCTAATTCTTCTAACCCAATTTGATCTCTCGACAAAATCTTCCTTTAAAAATTTCCTTCGTTAAGGTTGAGGGGTTAGGGGCATTTGGTCGGGTTCTATTGCCAGCGGCAGTGTTGATTTTGTTGGTGCTGATCATGGTTGGAAGTTGAATGAAGATAGATGTTAAAGATATCATATTTTTTTTAATAATTATTTAAGATTTTGTAAATTTCAATAAAAATGAAGGCCCTAATTGACTTTTTATACCTAAACATGGCCATTTCTGTCTAAATTTTGAAGTGGGCATTCTTGTCCAAGACATAAAATTTCTAACGTTTCCCCAAGAACCATTTTTATTTCTCCCTAATTACAAATCTTTACCTTGGCTCATGAATATCAAACCTTTTCTTGAGTAATAGATGTGGACCTCATTTGTACTTCCCAAGGCTCATCAATTTTGTCCAACAGAATTACCATTGGTCCATTCACTTGTTATTGCCTTCAATTTTCAACTTGCTTCATGACAACACAATACTATAATAATAAAAATTACTGCAAGAATGTCTATATATGCGGCATGCATAAATTACATGTGGGTAGTTCATTTGATTTATATTTTGGGTATAATCGTATTTAATTTAACTCTTAATTTACAGTCAGAAATTTACAACCATAGTACTTATACATAGCATATACGTCTGATATATCTATTATTAAAATTACACATTGTCATACGTTACAAGATTTCACGTGGCTTGTGCAACAAAATATAATAATGAGTTACCGACCTATTCATTTTTATAACAAATTGGTCCTCAAGTATTTTTCAATGATGGCTACCCTCACCTACACTCACCTTTTCGCAACTGCCGTCTCCTTAATGTGACCTTCATAAAAACTTTTACCCCTTCCTGTTCCAATTGAAGTCATCAATCATGCGATGATTGATGAGTGTCAGTCATGACAAGAATAGATGTTGATATACATATTTTCCCCCATTTTCATCCTATTAGGTTTATTCGTTTATGATTAACTCAAATAATATCTACTTCACAATTCAAAGCCAAACATGCGATGAGTGTCAGTCATGACAAGGATAGATGTTGATATACATATTTTCCCCCATTTTCATCCTATTAGGTTTATTCGTTTATGATTAACTCAAATAATATCTACTTCACAATTCAAAGCCAAACATGCGATGAGTGTCAGTCATGACAAGGATAGATGTTGATATACATATTTTCCCCCATTTTCATCCTATTAGGTTTATTCGTTTATGATTAACTCAAATAATATCTACTTCACAATTCAAAGCCAAACATGCGATGAGTGTCAGTCATGACAAGGATAGATGTTGATATACATATTTTCCCCCATTTTCATCCTATTAGGTTTATTCGTTTATGATTAACTCAAATAATATCTACTTCACAATTCAAAGCCAAACATGCGATGAGTGTCAGTCATGACAAGGATAGATGTTGATATACATATTTTCCCCCATTTTCATCCTATTAGGTTTATTCGTTTATGATTAACTCAAATAATATCTACTTCACAATTCAAAGCCAAACATGCGATGAGTGTCAGTCATGACAAGGATAGATGTTGATATACATATTTTCCCCCATTTTCATCCTATTAGGTTTATTCGTTTTTGATTAACTCAAATAATATCTACTTCACAATTCAAAGCGATTAAGCGGTACATGTAAGAATCGTGGGACTTAATGACTTGAATATATGAAAAGAGTTAATTACGCCTAACGTCCACAATCTTTCAAATAATTATAAATTACGTCCCCAACCTTTAATTTTTCTTATGTGGGCCCTCAACTTTTAATGAAATCCCTAGTTTAGTCCCTCTTGACGGAAAACGTCTATTTCGTCCGTTAATGACGGTGGCATTTTTGGTAAAATATAAGAAATAAATATTTTAATATATTTTAATTTAAAAAAATTATTAAAAAAAGAAAAATGGGGGGAGGGGAAGGGGGACGCCTCCTACCAAGAGGCCGCAGGAAATGGCAACCATTTCCAGCAACAAAAAAGGGGCCATTTCTGGCAGCTTTTTTTTGGGGGAGGGGCAGTCCCCCCTGTTCTGTCGGAAATGGTAGCAAACGGCTGGCAGTAGCATCTCCCCTATGCTGCTGCCATTTTTGGCAGCCTCCCTCTCTCTAGTTTTTTAAATTAAAATATGTTAAAATATTTATTTTTTATATTTTACCAAAAATGCCCCGGCTATTAACGGATAAAATGAACATTTTCCGTCAAGAGGGACTAAAATGGGGATTTCATTAAAGGTTGAGGACCCACAAAAAAGAAAATTAAAGGTTGAGGACGGGATATATAATTACTTGAAAGGTTGGAGACGTTAAGTGTAATTAACCCATACGAAAATGTTCATTTCAAACCTACTCACCACAAATTTTACAGGCTAAAGGCAACTCTAATAAAATGAGTAGGTTGGAGTTTCCGTTTCAACATCTAGTAGAAGTGGAAAAAGTCATCTTAATAGGCGCTTCACGAAATTATTTAAAATTGTTCAAAAATCATCTCTGAGTTGGAAATTCAATTTCCACTTTTCCGTAGTGCAAATAATTGTTCCAAGTATTTGCATTGCATTAAACTGTGATGTCCCTTTTATCGTGAGTAGGTAGCAATTTTCGTGGAATTATTGAGAGGGAACTGTGATGGTATTCTACTTAAAAACAAGTGGAGCCAATTTGCAGCAAGAATAAAGAGCATTTATAATGAAGAATTAATTGCCCCCAAAAGATAATAATAATCTTTATTTCCTAACTGTCATATACTGACAAATTTTGTTCCATCTTTAAATATATATATATATATATATACTATTTGAAATGTCACACATTAATTACATATGTAATGGTTACAATTTATGTGACTATTAAATATGATATGCATTATACATTAGTGCAGCCGTCTCACCACCCCGAAATCTTAATCCTCATTAAACATACTGATTTTGATTTAAATATTTTAAATGAAACTAATAATAAAACTATTTATTTATTTTGAAAAGTCAACCATTAACACTGAAGTCTAGTCTAATAAAAACTAATGGTGATAGTTAAAATAGTAAGAAACACCACCTACTAGGATTAAAATTCTGAGTTTAAATCTATGTTAATCCCCCTCCTAAAATTCCCCCAATTGTACCAAAAAAAAAAAAAAAAGAAGAAACACTAATTGAAGTCTAACAATAATTAATGAGTTCTTAAAAATAGTCAAACAATATTGTCAAAGAAATAGTCAAATAAAATGGTGCTACGGGATCGACATTCCAATTAATATAATTGGTCGATTATAATTTACAGCATAACACGTAATAAATTCAACATTAAATTACTAAAAACTCCCTAATTAGTGCTCAAAAGTAAGGGTAAAAATGTCATTTTAAAACCTCTTCAATATAACCAACCGGCTACCTCTTTGAAGCGGTCAGCAAACCATTGTACAAGAAGCTTTAATACTTTACCCTCGATTGCATCAGAGTGCAACAAGAAAGCAACACATAAAATCATTTTTAGAAAATTGCATTGATGGATCCCATTTTAATGTCAAATGAGCAAGATGGTTTTCAAACTTTAGAAAAGAGCAAATTGATCATTACAGTTGTAAAATGGAGCTGCCTCTCAATTTTGAATATCTTAGCTTGAACTAGTATTTAGGAAAATGAAATAACACATACTTCCTCAGTCCAAATAAGATGGTCCAATAGTTTTTTCATACAGATTAAGAAATAATGGTTAAGGTAACTAGAAAATTAAATTTTACTTGTATGTTCTCATATATACTCTTATATCACATTAATTCTTTAAACATATATATTTTCAATGTATAAGTAGTTGATGTAAAGTAATAACATATATTAATTAGGGGTATATACGGAAATAAAAATTTAAAGGCATATTAAATATGGACTAACTTGAATCCTTTTATAGTTGGGGGGACCAATTTGCTACTCAACTAGAAGGTCGAGGACCAATGAGATAAATTTCCTTGACATTATTACATTTTTTAAGACGTTTTCTATTTACTGTTGAGACACTCCCAAAGTCATGCCAACAACGAAAGTTTTCTTGTAAGTGAATTTTTGTCTTCTCCACTGAAATCTACATGAAAGCCACAATATTACAGAATAGATGTGGGTCTCCATCAATTGGAAAATTTGTGACCCGTACCGGAAATAGGATTAACGAGCAATTCTGAACGTTCTTGAGTTACAAATTTCCAAATCCCGTAGGCTCTCTAATGTCTGCATCACAAAATGGAGTAGTAGTGAAGGCTGTAGCAGCCACAGCAATATGCAGTTTGATCATTGCTGGAATTTTGTTCTATTTCTTCTATAGATTCTACATAAGTCGATACCGCAAGGAAAATAAGTTCGACTCGAGTTTTCATAGGGAGGAAGCAATAGCAGTTCCGTGCATAGAGTTCAGACAACAAGCTGGAGCTGTCAAAGGGGTTATAGTAGATCATGAAGATGGATTGGATGTTCCGTATTTAAGAAAAGTCGAAGGGGGAGATTTTCCGGAGCATGAGTCCAAGGTTTGGTATAAGAATCCTAAGAATGAAGAACAGGAGAGAGAATCTGAGCCAATTCAGGAAATTCCATTGTTTCATTTATACAGCCATGACTTTGATTCTGCAAAGGAGAAATCAACGTCTGCTGGCACCTACAATAGGCCAAACACATCAGAATTATTGGAGGTTGCTCAACCGCCGCATCCTCTGCTCCAACCACTCCCTGTCACAGTTTCCCTGAATCAAATTACCCCAGCACCTCCACAAGCTCCTCCTCCTCCACCGCCACCCCCACTTCCTAATATAAGGAATTTGAAGCAAGCTCCACCACCACCTCCAACAAGAGCAAAACCAGTAAAG
>CAVNYN010212949.1:0-30675 GCA_963692815.1 Nyctanthes arbor-tristis
CTTAGGCAAAAATTAGGAATGCCAATTTACATATAATTTTGTACTAACAATTTCCCCTTTTGGCATTTCTAATTTTTCAAAATATGTAGTAGCTCAATGTGTCAAAAATTCCCTAAGGGTCCAAAACATGTAAACAATAAACTCACTCCTTTAGCATGAAAACTCTCCCTAAGATATATCAGAGCAAAACTAGAACATGTAATCAAACAAGTATCACATGGACCAGAGTTAATGCAAAAATGTATATCAGAGCTAAAGAACTGATAGCATATCAGAGTGAGATATATCCTCATCAACTAATATATTCTCTCTATTCCCTCCATCTTTTTGAGAAAGAAGGAAAGCCAAATAAATCATGTAGAAGTATCTGAGCTATTCTCTACTGTAGAGCTAAAATCATAAAATGATAAAACCATGGTTTAAGAAAACCATATCAGATCTCAATATAGTACTTCCTGCATCAAATGTAAGTAGCAAATCATAAAGGAGTTTAAAGATGTAATCCATCAAGAAATATAAAAACAAAAATTAAAAACTTAAAAACAAAAACTTAAAGACTGAAATTTGAATGGAGTGTTTTAAAAATATATAATGCTTTTGAGAATTTCTTTTGTCCTTCCTTCCTTTCTTCCATGTTTTTTGTTTGTTGCTTCAGCCTTTGTTTTTCTTTTGTTTCTTGGCCTTCTTTTTGTCTTTCTTCTGATTAGACCCATCTTCAGCTGTTCTTTTTTTTTTCTTCTTCTGATGGTAGGTACGCCACATGCTTCCTCCTTGGCTTGTTCTCCTGGACTATCCTCCTCTTGATTTTGCTTATTCTTCGCCGCCTCTTCATCAACAATAGCTAGAAAACTCCTTAGGAACTTACTAATGTCTTCATCCTTACAGGCAAATGTTTAACCATTCAACAATAAATTGTGTACCATTAAACTGCACAAAGAGTCGAAACGGTTGAGAAAATTATTATAAGAAGCATTAAGACCAGCGACATGTTCCTTGAGTTGATGTAATTTTCCTTTGATACAGGATATGTCTTGCCTCAGGATATGTCCTGCCTGAGTGAAGGATCTACATGCATATCTAGTGTTCCTGATGAAACCTATGATCTGGTAGGAGGTGAGATGAGTTTAAAGCAGTGATCTCTTCTGAGTAACTCAATCGGCCTAGACCACTAATCCCCTTTTCTATCCTCAATACCTTGGTCCTTCAGATAGTTGTAAAACACCTAAGGAAAAGGTAATTTGTAGGTTTTGGACTTTCTAGGCCCACTATCTGAAATGTATCCTTTGATTATATCAAAAACTTTCTACCTCCAGTTTATTTCCTGTTTTGTTCCCACCTGATATAACGACATAGCTCTAGGCCTATTTATCTTTGTTTTGTGAGTGAGAGGAACCAAGTTGGTCATGACAAACTTATGCAACAGTCAGTACTTTTGAGTCATACTAGCTGAGGGAATTTCAGATCTCCTAGCTGGCAAGGTTTCTCCCATTATTTCCTTAGCTACCACATTGTTAGGTGTATTAAATTTTTCATCATCTTCCTCATCAAAATCAAATTGCCTAACCCCTAGCCACTTTCTTAAACTCTTAGGAGTCAACTTAATCATCTCCCCACTAACATCGATTTTGGTTGTAAACAAACAATTAGGATCTCCAAATTTCTTTGGGATGTTGGCCAAAAATTCTTTCACCATAGTCTCATTAATTTTTCACCTCATGTGTAAAGTGCCTTGCACAATGTTGATCGCCTACCAACGTACTTTGAAGGGTTGCCAAGACAAACGCAACTTTAAGAAGCATGTAAGTATAGTGCAAGAACGAGTCTCACAGATGGTCGTGTGTTTACTACTCTCGGTGTCGAGCTTAATAATATTGCATGAAGGAATGGCTCGACCAAGATGTCCTTGACCTACAAGAGAAGCCACACACATATATATATATATAGCATAGTCTTTGAATTATCGTACAAGTCAAGAATCAAAGTCACCATATACATGTAGAATTCAAATACAAGGAAAGGTAGAATATTAATATATCATAAACACAAAGCTTTCCTTATATGAATAGAACTTAATATGCATAAAAGTCTAATCTAGTTAAACAAGGTAAGTAGAAGATGACACAAACTAGGAAACTAAATATTTGCATGTATTCAACTTTCTTGGTTCCTAAGCAAGTATATACATGCCGACATACCTCCTTGCCGACCGAGATTTAAAAAATTTGCATGCTAAAGATATCACACGTTTAAACAAGTCATGCAAAAATTTGTAGCATATTTTTGACACTCGGGAAAAAATTAGGAATATCAATTTATATGTAATTTTGTACTAACAAAAGAAAAATACAAGAAAAATTTACTTATAGTCGATCACTGTAGCGACCCAAAATCCTTCATATATGTAACAAACAAAGAAAAACCCCCGAAATTAAGAAGTGAATACGGAGAACAATCTTAAAAACACCAAAAAAAAAAACAACGAATCGAAAGCCAAAGATTGAAATAAAGAAGAAACAACAGAAGAAATTATTAGAAGAAAGTTCGAGAAGAAGATCAAGGATGGGGGAGAAATGATCGAGAATGTCAGAAATAGGTTGTAAAGAGCATCTAATTATTGTGAATCAAGTGATAAATCATAAATAAATAGTGAGAGAAAATGTAAAGAGCAGCCAGTTATATTTTGTTAATGTAGTGAAAAGACGTTGCCCCTTTACAATTCTATGAACAGTAAAAATAAATCTGAATGAACTGTGCAAATCCATTTCTCTTTTAATCTGGTTAAGGTTATTTTCGTAAAATGAATGTGGTCTATTTAACAAACGCATATCAAAATTATAGTGTAAAATGTAATGTGGTGTAACAATTGTAAAAATGCCCTATATCTAGTTTTAATTAATTCTAATTATAATTATTTTTATTATTAATATTATTATAATTATAATAATATAATTATTACAATAATATAAGTAGTAGTTTCCTAACAAAACTACCACCATGTCACTATCATTGCCGCTGCACCACTAAGTGGCCATCATTAAATAACGTAACAGAACCCAAAAAGAAAAAAAAAATCAAATGGTAACAGGGAAAAAATGTGGTAACAAAACACCCGAATTTCGTAAAAAAAATGGTAAGAAAATTATTATAACACAAAAATCATGTGAAAAATAAGAAAAAATAGAAACAACCGCAGGATATCACAATATATATATATGTGTGTGTTAACAATGTTTATTATTGTTACCATAGTAAAAACAAAAGAAAAATCATGGTAACAACTACCAGAAATCACAACAAAAAAACTATGTTAACAATATTAAATATTGTTACCATTGCAAAAAAACACAGAAACAATCATGGTAACAAACAAAAACTAATTGAAAATCCATGGTAACAAATAATAACAATAGAGAAACGGAAAAAATAAAAAATACGCTAACACTTGAAAAAAAAAAACTATGTTAGCATGAAGAAAACCAGAGGTGTTAACAAAATAACAAAAAATCTGAAAACTTGCTCAAACACATGGATTAGAGAAAATTTTAAAAAAAATCATGACACTGTCACCTAAAAATAAAAGGCAAAAGCAAATAAAAAATTTCAAAAAAAAAGGAGGAGAACGTGTATTAGATCAGCCACCTGAAACTGTTCCAGGGACAAGTGATTACTGCAACAACAACAGTCACTATTGTGGCTGCTGCGAAGGAAGCCTGTAACATCCCAATTTTTACAGACCAAAAGACAAAGGTGGGATAGTCAAGTCAAGGCAAAAAATTAAATTATTTGGGTCAAAATTAAAGTTATCAAATGGTTAAAGTAAAAGAATTAAGGTTGAAGGACTTATGAGTAAATAAGATTTCAAGGACCAACTTAAATTACTTACCAAAGTTGAGAGACTTTGTGTGCAATTTTCAATATATACACAATTGGATTTGTCTTGCAAATGCGAACACACATTACACACACACACACACAGAGGGACGAAGCAGAGCCGGGCGAAAAGGAAAAATGGAAAGAAAGAGAAAAGAAAAAGAAAAAGAAAAGGAAAAGGAAAAGAAAAGAAAGTGAGGAAATTTCACCTTGTTGGCATGATTTGGTAATTGGGTTTTGATTTCTTTGTGCAATTTCAAGTAGGTAAGTCAATGAAATTATTTTTAGCGTTTATATTTTTTCTATTGGGTGTTGAATTTATGGTTTATTTCTATGATTTGGGACTACATAATTGATGTTTATGTTGAAATAATGATGTGATTTAACTCCTATTATATATTGTGGGGTGATTTTCATAAACGCTAAAAATTGAGAAATTTGGGGTTTTGCAACATGGTGTCGTGTAATAAATCTTAAAGGAGAAAATGATAAGTTTGTTGATATAGGTTAGATATATTTGGAAATTTTGAATGAAGTATTCGCTGGGACTTTGAAGTGAATATCATTGTATTTTGTTAAATTAAATGAAACTTTTGAATTAATTGGAAGAATGAAGCTATGTCTTCTTTAATGAAAAAGAGAGCATAAGAGGCTAATATTGAATTCTAGGAGGCCAACATGTATGTGTGAATTTAATAAAAGGACCTTAGGCAAGGAATTATTATGTATTAAGTTTCTGTCCTTCCAAATTTAGAAGGTCATAACTGATTGTATAAGTGGAATTTTAACAAGATACAAGTTGAAAAATGTTCTTCTACGAGTCATCTATCGTCCAAAATTTGAATGACACCATTTGGAGGTCGGTAGAAGTTTTTATGACATGTTTTGTGAAGAGTGACTGTGCAGACCCGAGAACAGATTGTGGGAGTGGAAAAAATAATTTGGTGTTCCTAACTTAGTTTTCTTGAGCTCAGTTTTATATACAGTGGAATTATATAAGTGTTCTACCTTATGGTAAAATTTTATAAACATATAATACCGTTATTGAGTAGAAAATGGTTTTAAATGGACATTGCCCAAACAAGAGAAAAACTTAAAAATCCTTGTTTAAAGAGTTGAACTAAGTCTTGATCCAACAAGTTGGTGTTATGACCTTATGGAATAATATCATGGTGATTGGGAAATTGGGTGAAGTTGAGAATACATGCAATTAATGAATGATTTAATATTCTATAGGAAATGTGGGAATTTGTTAAAGACTAAGAGTTTATGTTGATGTACGGATGGGATTTAAGATTTTAATATATGATATCATTACAATTCCTAAGATGTAGTGAAGGAAGATCGAAGGAAATAGAGAATTTATAATGCCAAAGAAGTTTAATGTTTAGTTTAAGCAAAGAATTAAATTATATGTGTGAATTGAGAAGTAGAAAGGAATTAGATATTAAGTGGAATTTTAATATAATGTCACAGGAAATGATAAAGATTAAAAGGAAATGAAACACGAAATGATGCTATTTAGCCAGTGAGTGGAGCCTTTCCTCCCCTTTTCTTTCTAAGTGAAATATGCTATGTTTTGATTTCACGGAAACTTGAAATGTTTTCTAATGAATGTATTTCTATTAAAATTTCACGAAAGTTAATATTTTTTAGAAAAGTTCATGTGAATGTTTGGATGAAATGATGCTTCATGATATTGAAGAAATGTTGAGTTGAGACATGATTTATGATATATGAAAACCCCCAAATGTGTATCCAATGTTATGATATGCCGCCTAAAGGCGAAGGGGCCTATATGGCCCAAGCTGACCAAATAATATGCCGCCTACGGGCGAAGGGGCTTATGGCTCAAGCTGACCAAATGAACGCGGCCCAGGCGAAGGGGCCTAAGTGCTAGCTATGGCTCAAGCTATTTAATTGCGTCGCATAGGGCGAAGGGGTCATAAGATACCTACAGCCCAAGCTGACGTCTACGCGCGTATAACTTGATATCATGATCATGTGATGTTGGGTACTCTTTGGGGAAAATTCCTTGATGATTTTGAAATGAAATGGTTTTTATGATATTTCTAATGGATTTTATGGTAATTATTAAATGAATGATGTTTACGATGTTCTCTAATGAATTTTATGATATTTTCTAGTATGCAATGATTTCATCAATATTGATATTATGCTGGAACGGTGTTTCAAATGATGAAAACCAAGAAGTGGTTTGTCCATCTTACGAGATTTTGCAAAAGATGTATTTTCAACCTTTCAAAGCATGTTTATTTATAAAACTCCACTCACTGGGCTAATTAACTCATATGTTTTCCTAATTGATGTTCTTTTCAGGCAGCAATCGGAGTTTGGGCAACGCATTATGATCGAGCCTGCTACTTTAAGGATTCGAGCCACCACATAGAGATTATTATGGGTTTGTTGTTACTATGTGTTATAGGCTTCGATAAGGTTAACTTACTAGTATGTATTTGGTGTTCTCATGGAAATTATAATTGGTTTAGTATATTTCTTCAATTATGAGACGATGTTACTTATATTGGGATATTTGAGGTGTATTTGGGTTGATGTTGGGTGTTATGCAGGTTGGTTTGTTAACAAATTAGAGGAGATGCTGTCAAAATTTTCTAGAATAATTAGTATGTCCACGAGCCTTGACAGTAAATTCTAGTTTTTAGTTAGATTTTATCGTCGGCGCACGTCACACTTCAAGTAGATTAGAGAAGCTGGGAGTAGGGCGTGTCGGTTTGGTAACAGAGCATGGTTTTGGGGTTTATGTTACATTATACTGGCATGCAGATGTTTTAGATTTAAATAATCATGAAATGTGGTGGCCAAGCTCCCAGGTATAAGAGATGTTGCCCCAAACTTCCGTTGCTTTCCATAAATGTAATGAAAAGAAAGGTGAGCAAGTATATGGTTTAATTTATGATGATATGTAATTATTGAATGTTAGCATGATATAGATGATGAATGCAACATATAAAAGAGTATGCAAATTTAGGAGTTATTGCCTTGAAGTGAGTAGACAAGACTTCAACGTGAATCTAATATAATTTGGAATCTATGATTTTGATGTTATATTCGGTTTACATAGCTATGAAGCATGCTTCAATTGATCATTCTCAAAGAGGAATGGTACTAAATTGAACGAAAATGAGAGCAGATAATTATTCTCAAAGTCAGTATTAGTCTTGTTATGTTAGTATTAGTCTTGTTATTTTAAGTATGATATCTGATATCGGTATTGAAATTAGAGAGTTACTCAAAAGGAAATATAAAGTATATTGAAGAGAAGATGCAAAGTATATGAGACGTCCTAATGGTATGGGATTTTATATTATGTTTCTAGATGAATTTCAAGATTACACCGAGGTAGAAAGATTGAAATTTTGATTGATTTAATTTTGAGGAAATAATTTTTGCCTCATGATTTGGAGAAAATCTGGGGAAAAAAAAAAAGAAATGAGGAAGAAGAGCTAAGAGACAAGCAATACAAAGTAAATTCCATCTTGTTACTACCTTTATTTTGTTTAAGAACAAACTATGGGTTCTCTTCTAGGGTTGATGGAAAATTCTTATAAGGTTGAAAATTTAGTTATGAACTTGCTATGACTTATTTAGGATGATATCGTTCCTTAGATATGAAATCAGAAGCATGTGAAATGAGTGTTAAAGTAAGAATTCATGTTGCAATATGAGTTATACAAAAAGGGAGATAATGGCTTTATGAGTTTAATTATCTATTTAAGATTCTTGAAGTATTAGCTTTGGTTGAGATGTTAAGGATTTAAGTATTTGTGTTGATTTAAAGATTTGTAACAAGTTGACATATTGTTAAGCCTTATCTTGGTTATTTTGTGACTAAAGTGATGTGGTTAAAGAGTAAGAAGTTAGCATTCAAATTGTGAAAATTTATTATGGAAAGAAGAGACAGGCTGATTTTGTGAGGAAAATAATGTTGGCGCTTTAAATTCATGAAGTAATGATACCTTGTTAGTTGATGTTGAAGTGTAGTGAAGGAGGACCACAAGAAATGGATATATTATATCCAAATATCAAGTTTTAACATGATTGGCCAATAATGTGATTATGAGTAATAATTAAATTGTGATTATTGAGTTGATGATTTTGGAGCAACTTTATTTATGTGGTTAAATTTTTGCAATATCATTGGGCATTTTACACCATGATGATGTGATATATTTCAAGGGTTATCATGGAAATATGATTTGATATGTATATGATAAGGGGTGATAAGGACGTGATATGCCAATGAAATAAGCGAATTTAAGGAAAAAAGATGGGTAGCCTACATGCATATATTGAAGTTTGAAATTGTATGATATTAAGGTAAGGCTTGTTATTTGCAATTTGTTATTAAATATTCTTTGAAGGTTCAGTAGTTTGATACCATTTGATTTATGGATTTGAATAGGCATTAAAGTATAGGAAGAGATTATGGAAATCATGATAGTTGAGGAAGTAAATTAGTACAATGGGTGATTATGAACAAAGCACATATATGTATAGAAAGAATTAAGGGAATGAAATGATTTGATAACATATAAGATTTAAGTGTATAATTGATCACATAGGCAATGAGGTATCTTTGGATACAAGAAAAGAAAGGAGGAAGTATATTATATGAAGTTAAAGTTAAAAAGGAATTACCGTTTAAGGGGTAAATATATATATATATATATAAAATATTAATATATATATATAATATATATACACACACTATCGTATGTGGTCCAATTAGTGAAGATTACGAATTAGGTAAGTTAGAAGTGAAACAAGTAGAATGGAAAAAGATAAAGAAGCATATTATAGTTAGTTCCTTATCATTTATCATGAATAGGTTTAGAGGCTTAGAACTATGAGGAACTGCAAGAGTCTTGCTACTATAAAGTCTTGCTTACGAACATGTAGCTAGTGAACATGAAGTCTTGTCTGTATATAATTGGAACCATGATTTCAATATAAATTAAGAAAGGTAAATGATGCTTGATTTTCAGTTACAATTGCTACCGACGCTCTTCCGATCTATATGACGCCACGATATTTTACAAGATAAGGGGATATTAAAAATGATTATAAAAGTGGATGACTATATCATGGATTAAGTGAAATAAGCATGAGAATTATATGAAATTAGAAAGGAAGAGTAAGCTAGAAGAAAGTGATTATGGTTAAAGTTTAATTGTTAAGTCTTGTAAAGACTTTAGGACATGATATCATGGTCCATTGCAGGTTGGTCAACATATGAAAAGTTTATGACGAAAATGTCAACAGGGTCAGTACATAAAGTGAAAAGATTACAAATGAAAAGAATTTGAGCATTACTACATATGGGTGAAGTAATTAATGTAATAATTATGCAAGTCACACATGAAATTTGGGAAATGAAGAACGGAAAACTTAGGCTGTGTTCTTTTCGTAATTCAGTTTTCTATTTTTGAGTTTTTAATTTATTTTCAATTTTCTGTTTTGAGTGCTTGTTTTCATATTTCTAAAAATATGTTTATTTTGTTATTTTGGAAAACTTTTTTAACAAACTTAAAACTAGAAAACATGTTCTTTTTGATATTTTGAGAATTTATTTGCTTGTTAAGTAAATTAAATTATTTTGTTCTTTCATTAAAAAAATTATTTTGTTCTAATGTATCATTACCAAGATTAAAATATGAAAGTTTGCTATAATTTGTTATGAGGAAAAAGAAAATATAAAAACAAATAATAATAAAATTAATAATAATAAGAAAATAAAATAACTTTGGAAGCATATGACATATGAATAAAATTAGAGAGAGAAATTAGAGGGGGAGGGACGAAATGTTGTAGAATTAGAGGAGAGAAAAATTGGAATTCCTAAAACAAAGTGTTTTCCTTATTTTTAATTAAATACATATTTTGCTTAAAAACTCTCAAAACGACTTTTTATCATTTTCTGTTTTCTTTGTTAAAAAATTTCTTGTTTTTCAAAATTCATTTTTGAAAATATGAAAGTAAACGCGTTTTCAGTGTTTTAAAAAATTGAAAACTAAAAATAGTCTCAAAACAGTAAAGAGAACAGGCCCTAGTTACTAAGACATAAATGTTGACTAAGAGGCCAATTCCACTAGTAAGTTTTTTGGAGATCACATGTTATAGAAGAACTACATGTGAGAATGACGGTGAAACGAAATCTTTGTAATTTCATTTTTTAGGTCTTATGATTGTTGAATTTCGAGGACGAAATTCTTTTGAAGGGGGTGAGTATTGTAACATCCCAATTTTTACAGACCAAAAGTCAAATGTGGGATAGTCAAGTCAAGGCCAAAAATTAAATTATTTGGGTTAAAATTAAAGTTATCAAAGGGTTTAAAGTAAAAGAATTAAGATTGAAGGACTTATGGGTAAATAAGATTTCAAGGAGCAACTTAAATTACTTACAAAGTTGAGAGACTTTGTGTGCAATTTTCAATATATACACAATTAGATTTGTCTTGCAAATGCGAACACACATTACACACATTACACACACATGCAGGGACGAAGCAGAGCCGGGCGAAAAGGAAAAAAATGGAAAGAAAGAGAAAAGAAAAAGAAAGAGAAAAAGAAAAGGAAAAGAAAAGAAAGTGAGGAAATTTCACCTTGTTGGCATGATTTGGTAATTGGGTTTTGATTTCTTTGTTCAATTTCAAGTAGGTAAGTCAATGAAATTATTTTTAGCGTTTATGTATTTTCTATTGGGTGTTGAATCTATGGTATATTTCTTCATTTTGAGACTACATAATTGATGTTTATGTTTAAATAATGATGGGGATTAATCTTTAACTCCTATTATATATTGTGGGTTGATTTTCATAAACCCTAAAAATTAAGAAATTTGGAGTTTTGCTGTATGGTGTCTTGTAATAAATCTTAACGGGGAAAATGATGTTGAGGTGACAATAGTTGGGCAACCGAGATGGCGTCTTATAGGTTATTATGGTAATCCGGATAGAAATAGAAGAGAGAGTTAGGATCAGCTAAGACTCTTAGCGTCCTCATCAAACTTACCATGGGTTTGTCTTAGATACAGCAATGATCTTTTATTTCAACATGAAAAGATGGGAGAGAATAAGCATTTTACTTAGCTACTTAATGGCTTTCAGGAGGCCATCGAAGATTGCCGTCTATTTGACCTTGGTATGGATGGATATCAGTTTACCCAGTTCAAAAGTAGAGGCTCATCTGCTTGTATTGAAGAGAGTTTGGATCGGGCTCATCTGCTCAGATATATTTCCAAATGCTTGACTACAAAATTTGGGTTTATTATCATCTCATCATTCAATTAGTCTTTTGAAACCCATAGTAGGTCAGCTGAGACCTTCCAAAAGGAGATTTTTAATTTGAAAATTTTTGGATGTGAAAAGAATACTATAAGAATGTTGTGAGCTCGAGCTGGAATGACTCTATTGGAGAACCAATTCTATTGGTGAAGATCTTCATCACTGGAGAAGTTCTGGACTCCGCAAGCTGAAGATCAAAATTAATCAGAGTCAAGCAGCCATGGGGTGCCTTGAAAGTATAACTGAAAAAGCTGGATATAGTGAATTTTGTAAAGCACAAGCAGATTATTTCCTAGCTCTAAATAAGAAGGAAATATATTGGAAACAAAGGTCTCGAAAGCTATGGTTAAAGGAAGGGGATTCTAATACTAAGTATTTTCACAGAGCGGCTTCGTCTTGGTGGAAGATGAATACTGTCCAGCTTCTTAAAGACTGAAATAGGGATTGGACTTCTAAGTTACTTGCTATTCATAGGATTATTGCTGAATATTTTCATGATGTTTTCAAGTCCTCCATCCGAAGGTTGGAACCTGGAGCGATTGCTGAAAATGTAGGCAGCCGCATTACAGGTTCTTATCATGATTTATTGATGGCTCCATTCCACAACTCAAGAGATCTATAAGGCAATTTTTGACATGTTTCTTGACAAGGCGGGGGGCCGGATGGTATGAATCCAACCTTTAATCAGAAGTTTTGGGATTATGTAAGTAGTGATGTGATTTCTTTATGCTTGCAATGCTCGGATACATGCACTTTTCCTATTGGGTTTAGTGATACATCAGTTATCCTCATTTTGAAGAAGGGAAGTCCGGAAATTTTGTAAGACTTTAGGCCTATATCTTTTGTAATAATGTGTATAAATCTTGGTCAAAACTCTACAAATCGTCTCAAGCTTATCTTGCTGGATATTATTTCAAAGACTTAGCGTGCATTTGTTCTCGGGCGTTCTATCACTAATAATATTATGTTGGCATTTGAAACACTTCATTTTATGAAGAAAAAACAAGGAAGAGAATCTGGTTGGCTGCACTAAAGATCGATATTAGTAATGCATATAATCGACTTGAATGGAATTTCTTGAACGATGTGATGACTTGTATAGGTTTCCCTCAAAAGTGGGTTGATTTGACTCTTTTATGTATATCAACAGCTCGATATCATGAGGTGCATAGAGACGTTGACGTTGGCCCAATTATTCCGGAGCAAGGACTATGGAAAGGCTGTCCCCATTCGCCATATTTATTCATTCTTTGCCCGGAGAGTTTATCCACATCTATTAACTCTAAGGAAGAGGTGGGTGCCATTCATGGTTGTAAAATTGATAGAAGAGGCCGTTCTATCTTACAGCTTTTCCTTGCGGATGATAGTTTATTGTTCTTCTGTGCTAATTCTAGAAAGTGTGATGAGGATATGGAGATGTTGCATCAATATGAGATGGAGTCTGGGCAATCTATCAACTACCATAAATCTACTTTGTTCTTTAGCGTAATATTGAGTTAAATCAATAGCATTTTACTCTTTCTGCTTTGGGCATCCAAATTTCACAAGGGCATGAGAAGTATCTTGGATTGCCTTCTATCATTGGGAGATAGAAGAGAGAGGTTTTTGCTTTTGTTAAAGATAGGGTATGGAAACGAGTGCAAGGTTGGAAAGACAAGTCTTTGTCAAGGGCCGGGAAAGAGATTCTAATTAAATCCATTTCTCAATCAGTATCTAATTATGTCATGATTGTATTTATTATTCCAACCCAACTTTGTAAGGAAGAGGAAAGAATTATGAATAAGTTCTAGTGGCATTCAAATCAAAGTAGAGGAAGGGGAATCAGATCGGAAGAGCGTCGTGTAGGATAAATTGTGTACTCTAAAGAGTAGAGGGGGATGGGTTTTAAGAAATTATATGAAAACAATATTGCACTTCTTGGTAAGATTGGATGGTAACTAATTACTCGAGCAACGTCGTTGGTGTTTCGTGTCTACCACTACTTTTCATTGTCCACTTTCTTGGAGGCTAAAATTGGGTATAATCCAAGCTATATTTGGAGAATGTGCTCTCCGCTCAATCCCTTTTGAATAAGGGATGCAGATTTCTAGTGGGACATGGTACTTCTATTAGAATTTGGCACGATCCTTGGCTTCCTAATCCAAACCATGATTATGTAACATCTACTCCTATCCTGGGTATTGAAGACGCAAAGTTAACCAACTGATGGTCGAAGGGGAAACTCGGTGAGACTATGAGCTTATCTCTGATATCTTTAATGAGGAATCTAGATGCCAAATCTTGAAAATTCTATTGAGTGCTTAAGAGAGGGCTGATTGTATGTATTGGTATCATGACAAGAAGGGAATATACTCGGTTCAAAGTGCACATAATTGAATGATGGCTGCATCCAATTTGATATATGTTGGCAATGTTGTTAATTTTTGGACTATTTTATAGAATCTTAAGCTACCAGCCAAGGTGCATAATTTTTTATGGCTATCATCGACGAGTGTTATCACACTGGTAGATCAATTGTGGGCCAAATGGGTGGAAGTAGATAGTCATTTTCTCATTTGTTTGTCAACGGCTGAATCAGTGGTTTATAGTCTTGTTGATTGTGTTTTTGCTCAGAACGTTTGGATGGCACTACAGGAAGGTTCATTTTTTCCACTATTGGAAACTTCAAAAATTTGCTGGCTTATATGTTTGATAATCGTTAAGGGGACTGTGGGATTATTGATATGGCTTGTTGGGTGATTTAGATGTATAAAAAACAAGTGGTTTGGCAAACCAGGCCCTATTCGGAGTTCAAGATAGTAGCAATTGCAAAGAAGTTTTGCAGCAATGGTGATGTTCACAATCCTCAGCCATCTTCCATTTTGGATTCCAACAACTCAGCAATAGATCGTTGGCAGCTACCTACGACTGGTTCGTTTAATGCAGCTATTTTCGATAGTCAAAGGAAGGCCGGACTTGGTCTTGTTGTTTGTGATGATGACTTTGGTTTCTTTTACGGCAAGAATTTTGCCCGTGGTGGGTATTATCAATCCAATGATTGTTGAAGCTTTAGGTGTCTCGTGAGGCTCTTTCCTGGTTAAAGTCTTATTTTCCTAATGTTAAAACAATTGAGATTGACGCACAGTTAATTTACAATGCTCTCTAGCGCCATGATGATAATTCTTGTTTTGGCATGATTATTGAAGATTGTCGACTCCTAGCCCCTAATATTCCGAGTCTAACCTTTAATGGGACTAGGAGATCAGCCAACCAAGTAGCGCACACACTAGCAAAGGCCGCTAGTTCTATGTCTGATTCGTTTGTTTGGTCTCTTTTTCCGCCTTATTTATTTCGGATGTACTTCTTGCAAATTTAAAAATTGAATAAAGTTACATTCTTCAAAAAAAAAAAAAAAAAATTTCTTAGAATCATGTTTAAAGCCGCAACTGAGTAAACAAACTAGAGCAAAGAGAAACATATCAATAATAATAATAGTAATAATAATCTATATATTAATAATAAGAGAAATTTTCTAGCATGATATTTCCCGCCACCTGTTTGGCTTCATAAGAATTCTGATGACATCAAGGGCGAGGCCCATTAAGTCCCAATGAGGGCAGATGACATCACTGAACTTTTGGACTCCTTTATATCGTCCCACACTGTCTTAAGCCCAAATCTTAAAAAAAGGCCTAATTTTGAGTCCAAGTTAGAATAATACCTACAACAAGTAAATAACCAAATATCTTGAAAATGAATTGGCTAATTGAGCCAACTTTGGATCCAAATAAACAAACCCAAAAGAGTCCTTCATATCAACATAACCCAATTGAACCCAATATGCTTGTTTCTTAAAGGATCGACACTTTTCTTTCTTCTACGGCTTTTCATTCTCCAGTTTTGAATGTGACGTCCATTTTTGTTCTTCGACTGTATAGTAATTGGTCAGTGCCATGAAATTTCAATTGCTGCAACATTAGACGGTAGTTCAAACACTAAAACAATTACAGGTAATGCTTCTTTCTAACTTCTAAGATTCTTTCTTTTCTTTTTCTTTTCCTTTTTTTTTTTTTTTTTTTTTTTTTTGGTTAATGAACTTGCAATATATTCAATAAATGTAGGCAGTAGAGTAGTATTTCAACTCTAAGTTTGATTTTGAAATATTTTAGAATAGATATTATGTATTTATGTCGGGTTGTGATTTTTATCTATACTACACTAAGTTAACAAGTGAAATTATGATTCTTTTTTTTTATTCTTTGTTAAATTGTTTGGTTTTTACTTTGATTTTTTTTTTAAACACTATTGGTTCATTGGTTGTAGTTGATTCTTAGGACTTATATAAATATAACTACATTATTTACTTCATCAATCATTAGGGAACAAGAAAAAAAGAACAATTATGTCAACAATAGATAAATTTTTCAAAAGAAAAGCTCTTGGACCAATAGAAGAAAATATTAGTGATGCCCATGAGGAGACATCAAATAGGGTTGAGCAAATATCAGATATGATTGAAGCATATCCCGCGATTTACCTCATTTAGGGTTCTAGGGGTGGGGTACTAAAGGCCCAGGATTAGTCTGGCGAAGCTAGGAAACCTGGTGCCAATTAAAAAAAATTCCAATAGGATAATTCAAACAATGTTTAAATTAAAAATCCTCGAATTGAACTTACTTGCAGTTGGAGGATTGAGTTCTACATTGAGAAAATATATAGGCAATTCAAAAAGCCGCAAAAGTTCGAGAAAAGTTCTAGAAAAGTCATGAAAACCTGCAAAATAACAATACTCTAATCAGCTCAGAAGTCTAAAAAAATCAATATAAAAAACCAGCAAAAGTTTAATGATTCAAGATCTTCCTTTAGCTTTAATAACATACGCCAAAGCTGTTGAACCTAACAGAAACTTATACTATTAAAACACAAATAAACAATCATAAATTATTCATAACTGTTGAAACATCTTTTTAGAGCTCCATCTTCATTAATTATTGGATGCCATTGATGCCTACTTGTTTTAGTTTGTGTCTAACATTGACGGTTGAGGCAGTGTCAAATTATGCTACCTCAAGGTAAGAAAAGTAACTAAAATGGTTCAATTTCTGTACACTGGTAATTTCATAAGTATTTTCAAATCATGCATTTTTTGTGTCTTCATATCAAAACCAAAAGGAAAACACCATAATCATTCAGACTAAAGGCGTCCACTCCTAAGTAAAAATCTTCTCACACTCCAAAAGAGAACTTGGATGTTAGACATGTAACGGAACAAGGAGGATAATCCTGTAAATCTCATAATCTATCTAATTGCTAACATCTCTTGGGAAAAAATGAACTCAACACAGGAAAAGTCCTAACCAGAATCTATAATAATTCAAGCAAAAATAACTGAAATTCACTAGAAAAAGTAATCCTTGAATCATAACACATTTACAAAAAAACAAAGTATAAATAAAAGAATTCCATTGGAAGAACTATGGTGTAAAGTGTAAGAATGTGGAATAAACAAGCCTACATTGAAAAAGTTACCTGAAATTACATAGAGGATAGAAATAGAAAAAGAAAAAGAAAGGAGGCAAACAATATGTAGAAAATCTTCAACTACTTGTTAGAGCTTTCACTCTCAGCCTCCTATTCTCTTCTTGAATTTTTGGAGGTCCCTCTCATTTTTTTTCAAATTCAAACCCAATGCAAAAAGCCCCAAATAGAAAAAGAAAAACCCAATACTCTATTAACAAAGAAGTAATAAAAGAGTTTAGTACATAGGGAAAAATAAGAGAAATTTGAATTACTTCTTTGTCCATCCATGGACATCCCTGAACCAAAGATATGGCTTCCTTTTCTTGATTGTTTCTTCACTGGTTCGTCAACAGCTGAAAACCAGAAAATCAGCTCTTTTTTTAGGATTAAGGTTGTCCTCCTCAAGCTAAAACTGGTTGGATCGTAGAAATTTTTAAGACTTCGGTAAAGCATTAAACACAGCCCTTCATATAGTTTGAGTAATATTTAGAATCAAATTACTTTTACCCCTCAAAACAAAAATTCAAAGAATACAATAGTACTGTGCACCTACTTCTTTATAGAATATAATCCTATTAATGGTTTTCATCCTTGTGATTATTTTACATCCCATTAAAAAGAACAAAGATTAAAAGAATCTACATTAAGAAACCAAAATATGATTGAAAATTTTAATTTTTGAGTTAAATGACAGCTTAATTAACAATTCCACATCTTTTAACAGTTCACAATTGTTGCAGAAACCATAAATCATGACTCTAATAAAACACATTCCAATCAAGCATTATAAACAAAACCTATGAGCTAGCATCGCATAGACCACATTTCCAATAAAGATGAATTTACAGCATACAAGTAAACAAACATAGACCAAATCAAGATAACAGGGACAGGAAATAAAATCAGATCGGAATAAAACCCAATTGTAAAAGGAAAATTTTGGAATCCTGGCAAATCTAAGTCAAATTATCTGAACTGATTCTAGCAAGAAAACTGCGAATTTGATAGAAATTGAGTCAAAATATAATAACCCAAGAATGACCAAGTAGAAGAGTGAGCTTATGGGATGTATTTTCTATGGATGAAACTTCACAGGAGAAGGAGCAGACGCACAGAGATGTATGGTGTAGAGTGAAAGAGGGGTATGGGTTTTGTCAGATAAAAGAGGCGTGGAAATGCTGGTGATGGGTGGCGTCATGAGAATGGAATTTTTCTACAAAACCCATGTGGGTTTTTGGTAATGTACCCATACACCTATGTGAAAGGCTGAATCAACCAAAAGTGTGCGGCCGAGCAAAAAAATTTTGAGGACCAAAAATTATCAGAACCCAGTCTCCTTTTATCTGGTTCGAATAGTAAACCCACTCTTCTAAATCAGCAGCAGCAAACTGCCACCCACCACCCACTCTCCTTTACCTGCTGCTTCATGTTGCCGCCATCAGAAAAGATTCGTACCTATCCCTCTCGATTTTGCATCCATCTCTCCCTACAGCATTATAGATTGTTTGAAGAAAAGAGTAAACACATATTTTGTTTTCTTTCTGCCGTCTTTGAAAATAATCTAGTCTGATAGTCTCTTACAACTGATTTCTTTGTATTTATTTTTAATAAAAAAATAACGAATCAAAATGATTATTCAACATAATTGCAAATCCCAACGACTTGGATGCAAAGCTTTTCTGGCACCGGCTACGGAGGGAGGCGAGTAGGTTCGGTGGTTTTAAGTTGGGGATTGGGGGAGACGGATGCGGTGTTGAGAGGGGTTGGTTGCGCCCATTTTCCGGGGTCGGTGGGGTGCGGCGGCGCCGGAAGGAGCTTGGGTGGGAGGGTGGAGATCACTGTTTTCAAAATTTTGGGATGGGGTGTTTGAAAAGTCAAGTTGGGAAAGGAGGTGGGTGGCTAGGGTGTGTGTGTGTGTTTTTTTTTTTTTTTTTTTTGGTTTTCAAAATTTTAATCCAGGTCCCACAAACTTGGCTTATCCACTAGCCACATAAGCAAATGGGTACATTATGAAAAATCAATGAGGGTTTTGTAGAGAAACTCCTAAGAATGTTAAAAGAGGTCAAGAAAAGGAAAAAAAACAAAGAAAAAGGAAAAATAAATGAAATAGCCGACCAATTTGTGAACAGTAGAGAATCAATTGGCTCTTTTATATATGTGTAGTTAATAAATAATTGTGTACATGGTATTTAGTTGGCATACGCAATAAGTAAAGTTATTTATTACACACTACAAATTAAATGTACTGTATGCAGTTGCCCACTATATAACATAAGCACCATTACTCATTAAATCGTTTCTACATCTTTGTATCTCAATTTTTATTTTGGGAAAATTAGGCCTGACATCATATTTTCTCTTTAAATTGCATATATACTAAAATTTTTGTTGCATTGTATATTTACACTATATAGTTGCATTTTTACACCCCTTTTTTTCAGAAGAAAAAATTTATTCATTACTATTATCAGAGCAAATTACATCGGAAATTAAAGCAAGAGGAAAAAAAACCAATGCCTAGGATATGTCATAGAACCGACCGCCCTAGCTAAGCTATAAGCCACCTGATTCGCAGATCGCTTTACACAAGAAAATTCTAATCCTAGAACTTCCGGCGGGAGAGATCGGAAGAGATCAATGATAAGCCTGACATGAGAAGAATCTAGAATACTACTTTTTAGGGTATTGAACACAACTTGTGCATCCATCTCTATGATCACCAGCCTCACATTTGCTTCTTTAACCCATTGGAGGGCCTCACGAGCACCCGTGGCCTCTACTATCCTCACCTCAAAACTGCCCTCGAACCTGATTGTCCTCGCCTCAAGAAACAAACCATTGTTGTCCCCCATTATCATTCTGACTCTTACTTGGTTCATGGAGGAGAAGATAGCTGCATCAACATTGATTTTGATATACCCGTTTGGAGGCTTCTTCAACAGGCTTCGACCATGCTCAATTTCAACACCTAATTCAATAGCCGGTAATGATGGAGTTCGCGCTTCCTTCCATTGGTTAAGCATCATCATAGCAAGGAGACCACCTTCAAAACCGTAAAAGATTTCACTGCCACATGACTTCGTTTCGGTTAAACCATAAAGGCCAACATATCATAGTCACACTTTCAATCTCCTCTTGATCATGATTAGCAATCAAAGTCGATAACCAACCCTTGAAAGAAACTGTTGAACTTTGATAAAAACCCACCGTTGAAGCACTCCAAACTTTCCTTACAAAAACACAATCTACCATGCAATGCATAATAGATTCTCCGTCTCTTCACACAGAGGACAGTGAGCTTCAATGTTTACCCGTTTAGTGCGAAGTAAATTAGCTATTGGCAGTACATTCAAAGCTACCCTCCAAATTAGATTCTTAACCTTTGGTGGAATATTGAGTCTCCAAAGCACTCTCCATAATCTGTCAGCTGTGGGAGATTGGAAATTTTGTCTCAAACCGTGAGCAAGCTCGTATGCACTTTGCACTGTGTAATGACCCTTCGCTTCAGGATACCAAATCAGCCGATCCTCTATTGGACGATTGCTAAGGGGAATCCGCAAAATAAGAGCTTTATCTCTATCATTAAATAGGTCGTTAATGATGTCAATGTCCCATTCGAGTGCATCTTCTTTCATCAACTGATTAACCATAATTCTTTCTCCATTTGGAATGATACGGGTAGTTTTTTTTCCATTTTGCGCTTCCAACAGCCAAGAATCATACCACACTTGGATGTTCCTTCCATTACCAACCCAAACTCGAATCCCTTGTTTCATAATGTTTTGCGTTGCAAATACACAATGCCACACATATCTCGGATTATGCCACACAACAGTGAGCATATAGCTTGTATTCTATCCGACGGAACATTGGAACTGAAACAAAGAGAAAATTTTTGGAAGTTGATAGCTTGCCCAGATTCTTCTTTATATGCTTGCAAAAGGTCTCGAATAATCTCACTTTATTGCATGTTGACTCGAAAGAAAAATATGTTGTCATCCGCAAAGAAGAGGTGTGAAATAATTTGGGCACTTTGAGCAACCGTGCATCCATGAATAAGTACCCTATCTACATTTTTATTGCAAGGCCCTTAAGAGTCCTTCAGTGCAAAGGATAAAAAGGTACGGGGATAAACGACATCCCTAGCAAATGCCTCTCTATAGTATGATAGGGCCAATCTCTTCCTCGTCTTGTAGGATATGATAGCTGACAGATGAAACACACATCATAATAAGCTCGATCCATCTTGAGGCAAAACCCATACGACTTAGTACCTATTCCATAAAAAACCATTCGATCATGTCGTATGCTTTACTAATATCCACTTTCACTGCCACAACTCCATTTCTCCGTTGAGTCTTCCGCTTTAGATATTGCATTGTTTCAAATGCAATCATGATGGTATATGAAATTAGCCTCCCTGGAACAAAAACGCACTGTATGTCAAAGATGATGTCGGGAAGAACCACTTTCATTCGATCGGCTAGGACTTTGTCCATAATCTTAGAAAGAACATTGCAAAGGGAGATGGGTCTTAAGTCGCCCATCACCTCCGATTTTTTTTTTTTTTTTTTTTTTTTTTGGAATCAAAATAAAAAAGGTATTGTTAAACCCATCCGGAAATCTGCCACTATTCAAACACTCCAAACAAAATGAGTTGATGTCGTTACCGAGAATATCCCAATGCCTTTGAAAAAAGGCTGGATTCATTCCATCTGGGCCGAGGGATTTGTCCAGGTGCGTCTAGAAAAGAGCTTTTATAATTTCCTTGGCTGAAAAAGGAGTAAGCAAAGAATTATTTTGAGCCTCCGACATACATGGTACAATATGATCCAAAATAGTAGAGGGAGTACCATCTCTCCTGGATGAACTAAATAAAGATTGGAAATAATAGATCATGTGCTCTCTGAGACCAGTTTCCTTGGTGAGCCAGTTACCTTGTTGATCTTGCAGCTTCTCAACCTTATTCTGCTTTCTTCTTGCCGACGCAGCCGCATGGAAGTAACGTGCGTTCGTGTCCCCTTCTTTCAACCAAAATTGTTTGGAACGTTGCTTCCAATAAATTTCTTCCTTTCTAAGTGCTTCATAATAATTGGAACGTGCCCTATTCAAGATTCTTAATGAAACTCCATCCCGTGAATTTTGCATCCTATTCATAACTAATTTACAGTGCTTAATCTTGGACTGAAACTTCCCTTTCAACTTCAAACCCCAGCGCGATAGAGCATCTCCACAAGCTGCCAACCAAGACTGCATGGGTTGTAGTCTATTACGCTCCCAACTTGCCTGAACTACTTTTCGGCAATCTGATCTCGTAGAGCCAAACGTTCTTCGAACGTGGTTATTTGGAGAATATAGCTGTAGAAGATAGGCGAGTGATCTAATGTAAATAAGCCCAAATTCAAGACTCTTGCCTCCCTGAAGCATTCGGACCAGGAGGATATTATTTATTATTTAATTTTTTGAAAGGATTTATTATTTTTGATTAATTAATAGTTTTATTTATTTTTCAACCATATCCAACCGTAATATTTTGGTTTATACCTAAATCTCACTGGGATCAATTTTATTTTTGAATTTTAAATTTGTTTTTTTATCCTTAATTAATATTTTAATTTCATTATTACATTTCATAAATGTACAAACTATTAAAAAGAAAATATGGAGTGGATAAGCGAAGAGGACTCAGAAGCCAACGCGGAGACTAGAGAGTCCTTTTTTAAGATATATTATTATTTAATTTAATAAATAAATATCTCCTTTGAGAGAAATTTAATAAGTAAATATATACCGATTAAACCTATTTATTACTAAAAAATTAAATAAGTCATTCTAATATGATACTAAGCTATGATACTACACTCTTGTAATACGCTACGTTAATATGGACCACTAGTGTTTCTAATAATACTTGTTGGAATTTGTGCAATGCATAGTGATTAATAGAAATAATATTTATACTTCATTGTCTTTGATATTCATATTCTTCCTAGGTTAGCCAATCTTCTAGTACTTGCTTGTTAATCTTCGAGAAATACTTTTATACGTTACTTTGAAATGGAGACTATTAATTGGCCAATGCCTTACTCTTTTTTATTTTCTCCCAAGTTAATTATTGAGGTTTTTTAACAATCAATATCAATAATGTTACCTTTGCCCTTCTCGAGAGGATCATTTTTTTAGCTTGGCTTAGAATATTTTTAGTTAAACATGGTATGGTTGCCTACTGCAGTTGCATAATCTAGTTGAGCTTTGATTCATCTTACCTTTTCACAATTGTTGACGTCTATTTTTACACGTAATACGATGATTTTATCCTCTTTGAGGGTACGTGGCCCCCTCCAGGTTTTGTAAATTCCCCGTAAGGTATCGCGTCCCAGGGATCGACCCCTCAACCTTAGGTCTTGGCCTTTATGGTTCTTGGAGAGATCCCTGGTACCACTAGAGCTAGTACGCATCTTTGTTGACACGTAACACAAAGATTTTGTCCTCTTTGGGGGCGCGTGGCCTCCTTAAGGTTTTGTAAATTCCACATAGGGAATCGCGTCCATGAGGGATCGACCTTAGGCCTTGGCCTTTATAGTTCTTGGGGAGATGCGTATTTTTACACGTAACATAATGATTTTTTCCTCTTCGACGCACATAGGGCCCCCTTAAGTTTTTGTAAATTTCCCGTAGGGAATCACGTCCCCCAAGGATCGATCTCTCGACCTTAGGCCTTGGCCTTTAAGGTTCTTGGGGAGACACGTATTTTTACACGTAACAGAATGATTTTTTCCTCTTTGACGCACATAGGGCCCTCTTAAGTTTTTGTAAATTTCCCGTAGGGAATCACGTCCCCCAAGGATCAATCTCTCGACCTTAGGCCTTGGCCTTTATGATTCTTGGAGAGATCCCTCGTACTTCTTGAGCTATGTTTTTATGTTGACGTGTTAACAAAGACACATCAACCTGAGCTGGTACTAGGGATCTCCTAAGAAACATAAAAGGCCAAGGCCTAAGGTCGAAGGGTCAATCCCTGGGAACGCGATTCCGTACAGAGAATTTACAAAACCGTAAAGGGTCCCCACGCATCTCCAAAGAGAAGAAAATCATTATGTTACGTGTCAACAAGGATATGTCAACAACAATCTTCCTTTATGTTTTTTGAAGTTGCATGTGATTAGGTTGAGAATGGTACAACACTTTGGGGTGATATGATAGTTGTTAGGCCATATCTGTATAAGTTATAGAAATTATAGGGACATAAATATGCTCAGCATACATAATTTCACTTCATTTCTCAACTCTGAACAAAAAAATTTTGTTTAGTCAGTTCAAGCACTATATAAGCTTGTTTAGAATTGTTGATAGGGTTGACAAACTCACAGTATCTAGAGTTGTCTGGAATCAATATATGCCAGACGCATAAAGATTTGTGTACTGGTTTGATGCGTTCCACATTCCCTTATAATATATCATCACCCCAGTCATTGTTCTACATTCTGATGCAATTGTACTCAGTAAAACCAGCTTTGCATAATAAATCCTTGTGCCCCTCACTAAGGTATTAATGTAGATACAACAATCCATCAATTTGTATATTGGCGAAGAGCAAAATTAATCATTTTTTTATAGTAAGCTTGGGAAGATGTATAAGTACACAGAACCAAACAATGAATATGAACATAGGAACCGAGGGTGTCGGAATTGCATATTTCCCAATATGTCATTGTTTAATTTGTATATTTAGCTATATGAATCATGGGTTGAAATCTACTATTGAAGAATGTTTGGAGGTGCAGAGTATCATAAAGATTCGAGAAATGAAACCATACCTTGAAATGGAAGGATGATAAATGTAGATTGATGTGATTATGGTTTTATGCTATTACTCAAAATTTTCAATTCTGAGTAATTCTTGATAATTGTATTTATACAGGATGGTGCAATGTGTTTGGCTAAACTCCATATTGTTTGAATAATATTATCAAGATCCCATGAAATTTGGAAGATTCACAACTGTTAGTTAGTTATGGTGGGTTACTAGTTGTTGAATTTTTCTTTTTTTTTTTTTTTTTTGGGAGGGGGGTTAACTTGTTGACGTCAAATTTAGCATTCAACTCAACAAACAAGATTTGTTTACGCGGGAAATTTGTATTTGAATCGATATGAACAATAGATGTAAAAACTCAAAGAATGTTTGTGATAAATGGAAGATAGTAAATGTACCAAAGACAAGAAGAATGAGATTTGGGTATCGAACCTCCTTCTCAGTTTCATTCGGGGCTTATTTATAGCACATAATTTTGTATGATAATAATTACATACATTTAATGTTGGGCCCGCAAAGATGTTACGTAGGTCACATCAACTGAGAATTTGCCTTCACTTTTTGACTGATGGCTATCCGGACCCTACATGGAGCTGGTAACCGCATTTAATGCTAGGGACCCATCAGTGACAAAGGATAAGGCTCCCACACATAGGTTCATTAGTCGCTGCCCAACCATCATTTCTGAGGGTTTGCAACCTTGCGACCTGACAAAAGAAGCCTTTCAGGGACCTGAAATGTTGATATGCATGGAAGGCTATTGATAGCGAGCTATTAAGGTCACTGGGAGATTTCTAGCTTCTAGGTTTTTAGGTCGTTCAGCGTTTAGGTCATTGGATAATACCAAATATGGAGAGACACCCTTTTGAGATCCTTTGACTGTTGATCCTCGTCGACTCGGCGATCTGGTAGCCATAAAATGCCCCCTCAAGGTCGTTTTTCCTGAGCGGTAGGTTAACTGCCTTGAAGTCCCGTTTGCTTTTGCTCTCGAATTTTTGGCGCCTAAACTAGACACTTCGAATTTCAAATTCCCCAGTTTAGTTTTGTCCTGCTATATGTCCGTTGTTCAGTGAGATGGCGTCTTCTAGGAAACTTACAGGCAGTAATCATTAAATTGATTGTTGCCCCTTCACTTCCCAAGGCAATACGCGGCCGCCATACTTTATCTTCCTCAACCTTATTTATACCCCTCCCCTCGCTTCCGTTTCACCTTTCATCTCCTGCCTATTTTGTAAAGACTCTACCCCGTACTGTTCATCTTAAGGGATGTAGTATTTCTTAATACATTTTTAAAACTTCGAGGGATTCTCACTTTAAGGTAATCCTTCTCTGTTTTTTCTAGGATTCTTGGGTAGTCTTGAGACAACGGGATGGTGAGTAGAGAGGAGTCTCAAGTGAGCACAGGCAGTCCAGCAGGGAAGAAGTGGAGAAGCCTGATGTTTCGGTTGACAGGACGAAGGGAGAAAGTGTGGAAGAGGGAGAGGATGCGGAGGTGAACTCTAGTGGACGGCCCCCGGTGGTGGTAGTAGTAGAGAAAGATCTGACGTAGGCATCTAAGGATATCCCTTCGCAGGTGAGGGAGAAAGATTTGCGCATCATCTGTCAACGATGCCGCATACTGGTTGACGTAGCGTTGTAGGTCTCTTTTGAGGGGGAAAGAGCCCACAATCCTTTGAGTGGGTGCATGGCTATGAATACAAAGATGTTTGAAGCTGGGTTCAGGGTCCCTCTTCCCAGACCTGTGACCAGGTTGTTGCAATTCTGGGGGGGTTACCCCCTCGCAGATCCCACCAACTGGGTAGAGGGCCATAATAGGGGTCTTCGTCTTTTGGCAACGCAAGGGCTAGGGATATCCTAGCCCTGAGGATTTCAACTCCTATTATCTGTTGAAATCCTCTCCCTCTGGAGGGAAAGGGTGGTTCTACGTGGCATCTCGCCCCAAATTAGGAGCCTAGCCTCTGGAGGAATCTGGTAAAGGGATGTCCGAGTCCGTCTCGGATTGGAAAAGAAGTTGGTTCTGGGTAGAAGGCAATTAGAGGACCTCAACCAGCCCAGACCATATGGACACGAATGTGGCAACAAGCTACACAACTGCCAGTAAATGATTTTCTGATGGACCTTCTTTCGGAGCTGACAAGCTAGTACTTAAATTTTTTCTTTCTTTTTTCATTTCAGGGATTGACAGGCTGCAACTTATATCCCCGACTTTCAAGGAATAGGCAAAAGAGGTCTCCGGGTTAGAAGCTCGAGCTTGCCACGTTAGAGACCTTACCAATGAAGATTCCCTAATTAAGGTCAGGCTATCAGCGCTGAGATTAGAATATAGCACTAGCAGCCCCAACAACCGTAAGTCTCTATCGTGCTCTGGGTTTGCTTACGTACATTAGCGACCTGACACTGATGTCTTTCTTGTTCCAGGGAAGAAGAGCAGTAAGGCAGAAACTCAAGAGATGATGTCGCCAGAGAAAATTACAGCCACCTTGCAGAAAAAAGAAGAGAAAAAGCGGCTCCAAGAGAAGGCCGCTGGCAAGAAGGTCGTGCTAGAAACCGACTTTGTGGTAGCTGACCCTCCTGTAAAACGCCAGCGGGCTGTTCAGCCCCCAACCCCTATAGGCTCCTCTTCTAACTCACTGCCCTTGGTTTCAGTGTCAGGCGGGGAAGGGCTGCCCGTTCAGGACCTATTGGCCAACGACGTGTTCCTCCCTATTCAACAAAACCGCTGGGCTTCAATGGAGAAGCAGAAGGATAGGAGGCCCACGGCCCTGCTCAGTTTCAACCTTGCCAAAAAGGCCGTTCGAGAATACCTTTGAGGGACTACCCGGGAACCTTACTGACGCTATGAGCGACGTGGCCAAGAGCTGGTCAAAGAAATGGGAGAAATATGCAACTTCCATGTCACTCACCAAGCTCCTCCAAGCAAGCGTGGCCATGCGAGGGCGCTAGGCAATCCTTGACCAACATGCATCAGCTCGTGTCTGAAGGGTCATCAACGATACAAAGAGGATAACTGAGGAGGCGAGCC
Organism: Nyctanthes arbor-tristis; assembly: GCA_963692815.1. Taxonomy (NCBI): domain Eukaryota; kingdom Viridiplantae; phylum Streptophyta; class Magnoliopsida; order Lamiales; family Oleaceae; genus Nyctanthes; species Nyctanthes arbor-tristis. The sequence continues at coordinate 27,530 of CAVNYN010212949.1, forward strand.
TAGCTGCCAAGGCTAAAGAGGAGGCTGAGCTGGTCCTGAAAAAGAAAGAGCAAGATTTGGCCATTTCGAATGATGAGGCCACTCTGTTGAGGAAGAGCTTGAGGCCTCTAGGAAGAAAATTGAGGAGCTAGAGAGCATACTAGTGACTGAAAGGTCGAATCATGAGCAGGTTCTGAGGGAAGTGGGAAACAAGGCCACATCCGAGGAGTTGATCGGATAAAAGGAGTGGTGGCCAAGTACAAGAGCTCGGAGGAGTATAAACAAGCTACCATCGGGCCGTACTATGAGACGACCAAGGAGATTCTCGGAGAGGTCGAGAAGGTTTGGCTTAAATGCGACCTAGTCTTTCTCAAGGAGCAGGAAGCCAAGCTCAAGCAAGATTGCTGCTACATGAGCTCAGATGATGAAGATGTTGAGGTTGAAGCTCCTATTGATGGAGAGATGGAGGCTTCTACTCCGAAGGACCAGACTTGAAGCCCCAACTCCCTTCTCTATATTTTTGAACTTTTCTTGTACTTTCGCATGAATGAAAGATTTTTTGCAACTGTCAGCTCACTTATATAATCTCGTCGATAATTGCGATTTATTCTTCACCTTCATTTACTTGTACAAAACCTTAGATATGTCCTCGAGCCAAAGTGTCAGGACGCTTTAACCAGAAGCTCATTCTAGTATAGGTCATGTACATTAGATTCGAGCGAGGATTCGTACTAGTGTGAGGCCTTTGACTAGAAGCTTATTCTAGTTTCAATCGTATGACCAGTTATAACAAGTGTTAGGTTGCTAGCCAAGGGCTTGCCTCGGCTTTGATCCCTTAACCGTTTACTTAGATGTGAGGTCACTGACTGAAAACTTGTCTCAGCTGTTTGTCGAGCCGATAAGTCAAATCTATTTTAGAGAAGTGTTAGGTCACTGGCAAGAAACTTGTTACCTCCTTAGTTGTGTAACCTTTACTCAGTCATTGTAGATTTGCCTTATGCGAGGCCTTACAAAAGCCAAGATATGCATATTTTAAACAGACAGACATTCATTACTCAAAATATCGTTTACCTTTAAGGTCATAAATTAACGGTATGGAAATTGTGAGCCACGAGAGCATGTTAATTTACCAACCATGATCTAACAGTTGTGATGCAGGATTTTAGAGTTGATACCTAGCTATTGATAATATTTCTTTAAGTACTCTGCATTCCAAGGACTCATTAACTCATTCTCTTGCATATCCTCAAGCTCGTAGGCCCCATTTGACAGGACTTGCCTGACTCGGTAGAAACCTTCCCAGCTTGGTCCCAAGGCCCCTGAGGCCGGGTCTTTAGTGGAGAGGAAGACTTTGTGCAGGACTAAGTCTCCTAATTTGAACCGACGTACTCTGACCCTGTGTTATAGAACTTGGCACATTTTCGTTTGTATGCCGCATTTCTGATTTCAGCCAACTCCTTTTTTTCAGCAATGAGGTTAAGCTCGTTAGCGAGGAGCTCATCATTTCCTGCTTTGTTGAAGTGTGCTACCCAAGAGGTAGGGACATCTAACTCGATAGGGATCACCACTTTAGTTCTGTATGTGAGAGAGAAAGGAGTTCTGCCGGTCATGGTTTGGCAGGTCGTTCGATAAGACCACAAAACTGCTAGGGGCTCTTTTGCCCAGCTCCCCGAGAGCTTCCAAACACCTTTTCAAAGTCCGTTTGATAATTTTGTTGATAGCCTCGACCTTCCTGTTAGCTTGTGGATGATGGGGTGAAGTAGAAGTTTTTTATGCCCAACTCTTCACAAAATGATCTAAACTTTGCATTGTCAAACTGCTTGCTATTGTCTGTGACTATGGTGTTCGGAACCCCAAATCTGCATACAGCTAATTTCCAAAGAAAGCTTGTTGTTTTCTGTTTGTGATGGTAGCCAGAGCTTCGGCTTTAACCCATTTTATGAAGTAGTCAACTACAACAATAGCGAACTAAGTCTTCCCTTTGCCCTTTTGGAGTGGACCAATAAGATCTATCCCCTACTAGGCGAAGGGCCATGGTCCTATGACTGAGGTTAGCTCTTCTGGCGGGCTTCTGATGAGAGGAGCGAACCTTTGGCATTTATCACAAGGTTTGGCAAAGTCAATAGCGTCCTTTCTAACTCTAGGCTGGAAATATCCTTGCCTTAGGATTTTGTCCGCAAGGGCTTGTCCGCCTGAACGGTTGCTGCACACTTCATAATACATTTCCTCCAATATAGCTCATGCTTCAACGGAGGTAAGTCATCCTAACAATGGTCTGGCAAAGCTTCTTTTGTATAGCTTCCCATCAACTAATGAGAACCTGGCGGCCCGGTGTCTAAGCTTCCTGGCCTCCACTCCTCAAGAGGCCACTCCTTCCTTTAAGAAGTGGATGATAGGGTCCATCCAGTTGCATACCTAATTTACCTCTGCTGTCGCCGCTCCTGTTTTGCCAGTGGATGAGGTCGCTAGCTTGTCTATCGGGATGCTACTAAGCCCGTCTGTCCCCTTTCTAGTCGCAAGTTTAGCCAAAGCATCAGCATAGTTGTTTTCAACTCGTGGGATTCACGTGATTTCGAAGGGATCCAGATCCATCAGTTCTTCCAGCAACTTGTTCTCGTAAAGAGAGAGCTTCTTGCCTTGTACCTCATAAACCCCATTTAGTTGGTTTACGACGAGCTGGGAGTCACTCTTGATGATTAATCTTTTAATGCCCATTGATTTTTCCATGCCGACCCCCAGCCAAAACTGCTTCATATTCTGCCTCGTTATTGGTCGCGTTGAAGCCAAGCCTGATGACTTGGCAATGGTAGTTCCCTGTGGGGCTAACAAGAATGATTCCTCCTCCAAAAGCATGGCTCATGGAGGATCCATCAGTGTACAGCTACCAAGTTTAGGGCTCTACGTTATCAGGATTAGATTTAGCATATGTGAGTACGGCTATAAAATCGGCTAGGGCTTGGTCTTTAATGGCCGTCCTTGGCTTGTAGTTAATGTCGTACTGACTGAGCTCCACTGACCACTTAACCAGGCGACCTAATAGGTTGGGCTTTTGGAGTACCTGTCTTAGGGGGAGCGTTGGTCAGGACATCGATTGTGTGCTTGAGGAAATAAGGTCGGAGCTTCTTTGGAGCGATTACGAGAGCGTAGGCGAACTTTTCCATAGGGAG
>CAVNYN010212950.1:0-52865 GCA_963692815.1 Nyctanthes arbor-tristis
AATTTGATTAATCAGCTAATTTCAATAGCGATTATTAACCTGTAACGAAGATAACATAGAAGATCCGTAGTTGAATTTCAACGACCGTGTTAAGGGAACGAAAGAGTAAACCCTAGAGACGGGAGGACAATAATAAACGGGGAAATATTACAGTTACTTAGATTCAGTCGTTTTTATAGTTAACGTACCGTAAGTATATAAATTTTTGTTGTCCTCCTTCTAATTTAGTTGGATTAAATTTAGTTGAATTATAACATGTTAGGTGACATTATTTTATTAATTATTTTTTATAAAAAGTAAATCATTGAAGCTTGATTTTTACTTTTTAATTTTGTTAAAAAAATAAAATTAATAAAATGATGTTGTGTAGTAGATTATATTCTGAGTTTAGCCAAACACTTTAGAACTTTGTTGGCAAGTATTTATAAAAAGATGAGTTTATAAATGGATTGAAAATTTAAATTTTATATAGGTGTTGATATTTAATTGTGTTATATGGGGATAATGATTAAAATAATGCGAAAGTTCACATCACATCAAATATTTGGTTAAATATAGTGTTATTATGTGTCTAAAATTTAAAATTTAAATTGATTGATAAATAGAATTGTTTTTTAAATAGTTACCAAAATTTTTATTCAAATTATTATCTGCAAGTTCACGAACTCTTTTTATTTAAAAATATAAATAAATTTTGTGAAACTTGAATGATGGAAATTTAAATTGTTTATTTATTAGTAATACATATTGTTTTCGTCAAATATTTGGATGTGATTAATTTAAATTTTATTTTAAAATCAAAATGATTTTTGTTGTTTTAGAACTAATAGAAATGTTGTGTGATTACATGAGAAATTTAATCAAATAGTTTTGAAAAGGATGAGGCATAACCACACTTTTCAGCCTATGCATGTCTAAATGCAACAATGAATGATAAAACGCGATCAATGTGTGAAAAATATATAATATACGTCACAAACCACTAGTTTAAGCATATTTTTTAACATAAGTGACGACCACATATTTAGAATCTCAATCATTTTGTTTATTTCCATATAACATTCTTATTACGGGGACACTCTCTAAAATGACATGAGCCATTCAGTTTGTTTTTACCAATCAATTATTAACCTATGATCCATAATCATAATTGGTTATAGTTAGTTTGGATTATAAATGTGTGACGGGTCAAATGTAAAAATTAGCAACTCATTCATATGTGATTATCCTATCAAATTCAAACTGTTAACTTTTATGACTTACACATTTTATTACATATATTTATAATAAAAAAACATGGTCTCATTACCGCTTTCCATTTTTTGGTCACGACAAGCAGGGGCGGAGCCAGGATTTAGGTTTAGTGCGGTCAAAAATTTTTCTTGATAGCTTTCCTTCCCTGAAGCGTAGATGGAATATTGGAGAGCAAAGGATAAAAAATTAGGCAAAACAAAGCCAATGCTCCCTACAGAAAACAACCCAAACATCACCAATCTCCCAGTGTTCGCGTCTGCCTCAAGGAAAAAATGCCCAACTCTTCATCGAGTCCTTTTCTGAGTTCTCAATAAAAGAACCTATGGATCTTTTTAGGGTAAAAAAACTCTCAGCAATTTATATAGTTAGAGCTGTGAAGATTAAAAAATAATCTCTCTTTTTTGCCCAGATGAGGAATATGTCAATGGAACTCATTGAAATTTTAAAAAAATGGAATTCATATAATAAGGAGTCAATAACAGTTCTGAAGATTTTGTTCCATTCAAGGGGCCCGACATTTATAGAACCAACATTTATACTAGAAAAAGTCTTTGATACGGCACAAGAACCAATTGCCAAGTGATAATAAGAATGTATAATTCTCATAAAAAGGCATGTCTGGATGAAAATAAGAAGAAAACCCAATAAAAATAGATTGGCTCCTGATGTATAAATTGGTAGAACATCAAATTCCACAAGCCTGAATTGGATCTCATATTCCATTAACGTAAAACAAAAATCGACCCCTGCAAGAAGGACGACAAGATTGTTCACTCGAATAGTTATGACAACCAATAAGCGGAAGAACACTCCTCGGTGGCAACATCTATGGAGTTTTTTCTCCAGACGATTGAATACTAATTTTAGAATCCCATTGAGAACTCTGACGTGCACTAGGTAAGATTCCCACATTGATTTGTCATCTTTGGCAGCTGTGAAGTGTTCTCTATAAAGAGAGCTTGGACCGATTTCCTTTAGTTTGATTTCCTTTAGTTGGATATGTGAAGTTGGCCTAATAGGATTTTTTGGTTCCAAAAATTTTGTAGTATAAAGATATTTTCAAATTTTCAAAATTTGGATTTGGGCTTCTTGGATTAAAATTTTAGTGCGGTCCAATTTAGATTATCTTTGGGCTGCCACCTGGTCAGTGCGGTCCACGGACCGCACTGGTCCAACACAGGCTCCGTCCCTGCTCATCATAAAGAATTAAATTTTTTCAGACCAGTAAAACTTACTTTCTTGGATTAGACCGAAAATACTGAAGCTCCTATTAGGAATTTACACGAGTTATTGTTCATTGGAATTTACAATGACGATATGTACATCTTCCTTTGTCAATCACGTATTTGATTCATATATACTTTTATTAATTGGAATTCATTTTAAAAAACTATTCTGTTTTTTTAAAATTTCACTCAATTTTCTTGGCATCTTTATAAAAGTGGTTTCATTATTTTCCCACAAAAATGCTTTTTTTCTTTTCGTAACTCATCAACAAATCCCTTTGACGTTTTTCCATTTTTATTATTAATCATCATCATCATCATCATCATCATCATCATTATTTAATAGTGGAATAGAAGGAAGGAGAGGAAAATTTAGGTAGTGGTAAGTGTGATTCAAACTTAAGACCTTCGTCTTGGAGTGCAAGCATTCTATCCATTTAGCTATTGAATTTTAGGTTTATTTTAGGCTCATACTATGTCATTCGGATCCACTAATAAATAATATAATAAATAATAATGTTCTTTTTCTCTTGCATATTTCTCATACTATATTAGACAATTGTTGCGCGGTTCTTATTTTTTACTTAAAGGATACAATTTTGCTCTATAGGACAACTAATTCAAGTTTTTAACATTTTTTTATAAGCACTTATATTTTAATCTCTTCATCCACTATCCACATTTATTGAAGATATCATAGTTCGTGTTTGTTCCACACGGGCTTTATCTATTTTATTTACACGATATAGAAGAGCATTTTGTTTAATGCCATAATACTAACTTTTTGGCATTAATTTTTCATAGAAAGGTTTATGATAGTTGCATTCAATTATTGCCGGAGCATTATTATGACATCCGCTATGAGGGGTTAATTCATATTTTATTTACTTTACATAAAGCAATACAGTCGGATCTTCTTTGTCATATGTTCTTTTATATGGTAGCATTTAGTGCGGTATTAAAATAGTGGGTCTCTTTTATTGAAACTTTTGATCAAGGGAAGGAGGATACCTATTTTGGATGTAAATTCATCCCATATGTGAATTCATACCTGTTTTGGAAAAATTGAGTTGCGTTTCATACAGTGTAGAATGTAGATGTTGACGTCCCTTGGTTTTGCTTGAACGCCTTTGAATCACTGTTTGTGCGTATTAAAGAGAAAATCAAGACCTTATAATTTTCACTGTCTTTTGAATTTGGGTTGTTTTGTACTTGCATCCATAATTTGTGAACATATTTTACACTTGACGTTTGGACTAGTTTTACATGTTCCTTTGCATGCCATGCTGATAACTCCTTGCTAGGCTAATTCTTTATCATGTTGGTTTGGTCGTATAATGATCGAAATGATGAAGTTATTAGTTTTCCCCCCTTCTATTTGCAATTGTTCGACTCGGTGAAAGGACATGTGTTGCATATGGTCAATTCATGAAAAAGTGAGTTATTCATTGAAATGATAGAGGGAGTTGCTCTTATGATTTTGTAGGAGATGATTTTGTGTGAGGGAACAGAATTTTAAGCATTTACTTGGCCACGCTCTTATTTTATTGATTGTTTGAGAAATCTATTTTATAATAATGTTGTATGCTCTAAGTCGATTTTTATTGTTCATGTATTCAAATTTTCACATTTATGTTTTGCTAATTGTTGTGGAAATCACTAATGGTGTATGATGATGATCTAGACGTGTGTGATTTTGATGATTTACCATTGAGATGATTAAATAGTTGTCAAAGTAGGGGTGCATGCATCTCATTACATCTGCCATCATATGCTTGGTAATGTATTAATGATTAATTTTTTTGAAAGTATAGTGGAACATACATTAGATTATTTTTCATTTTTTAGTATTCATGACTTTCTTTCCTATGGTGTGTACTGTCTTGCACGGGTACGGTACTAATATGTATGATACTAGTAACTATATAGTGTTATATGCACGCCACATGAAAAACAGTTTGGCACAGTGCATGTCGAACTAATGGTATTATGTGATTATACGACAGGTATTATATGATACCATACATATAGTATTAAATCAGAACTAATGGTATCAAGATGCCAAAACAGTTGGCACAGTGCACGCCGAAACAAAAAAAAAAGGGAATGAATTTGAAACGGTTTGGCACAACACACCAAGACAAAAACACCAAATGACAAAGCAAAAACTAAACATCTAAAAGGACCAGAAGGAAAACACAGCCATAACAACAGAAAAAAAAGAAAAAAAAGCAAATCAGCCAAAGAAATAACACAAAGATGCTTCCTAAAAAACAGAGCAACAAATCAAAGAGGGTCAGCTTTGGGGATGGCAAATTGTAGGCCTGGGTAAAAAAAAAAAAAAAAAAAAAAAAGAAGAACTCATGCCCAAGCAAGTTACTTGAACCTAATCCAAATAGACCTGAACCTAATAAGGTATTGAGTGAAAATTGTTCGGTGTTTCAGTTTCAGGTACCTAAACCCAAAACGAAAAGGCGGGCTTCAGGTTTGGGTTAAAATTCAAAAAGCCCAAATATTTTTTGTTACTCACAGAATGTTTAAATTAAAATTTCTAGACTTCATTCTATCACAACTCACAAAACCATCTTCTTCATTTCAACATTGCATGTTCGCTACGCTCGTCTGCTTCACCAAAAGAGGGCCGGAAAAAAGAAAAAAACAAAACTCTAAATCGGTATAAAATATGTGAATTTGTCTTTTTTACATGGGTTTTACTAGTTTCTATACAAGCATTGTGGTGAGTATAAGGCAAACTATTATTTACCCTTTATTTGAGAATGTTGTGAACTTAAAGTAAAAGCATTAAATTGGAATATACATAAAACTAACTAGGAAAACGATAGTATCTTTGTTCACTTCATTCCATTATTAGTGTCTAATTATCAATTTTTTAAGTGTATTTTATGCTCATTTTTAAAATTTTAAGTTGTTTTTATCTAAGGGTGTGTTTGATTAGATATTTTTTTCATAGAAAATGTCAAATTCTTGAAAGACTTTCTAACATCATGCTTTTAATTGACAAATGGAAATATAATTGAAATTCCATGGTACAATCATTTTAAGCAAAGTTTTCCTTATTTTCCTTGAAAATCAATTCCTACCATGAAACGAGGAAAATATTTTCTTTTCTATCTTTTCGTATCAAACGCACTCAAAGTGTTTTTGTTTTCCATTTAGGCATTTATTTAATATGTGTTAGATACCCGAAAAATCTGAACAAATCTTGACGTGCTATCTAAGCTTGAACCGAGATTGAAACTCAAATGGACTTGTCGTTTTCACCAAATCCAAACCTGGATTGGATTTTTGGTCTAGTTGGTCGCTTCAGATACCCAAACTAAAAAACACAAACGTACAGCCCTACCAAATTGTACCTGAAGGCCTGTAATTTGCAGGGCCATGCCCACACCGTTAAAGAATGGAGTGAGGACAGGGTGCGCGTCTGCACCCCCGAATGCTTAGTGGGGCAGGGACGGTTTTTGCTCAACCCATGCTTCCCTGAGACTCTATTTATTTAAAATAATTTATTTATTATTATTAGTTTTTAATTTTAAAATTGTCACATAAACAACTCCAGGACCATAATTTGAACTCATGACTTTTCTTATTCTCAAGTCTCTACCCCTTTACCTATTACATGGCTTGTTAAATTTATTACGCTATCATTTTAATGAATTCAGAGAGAGAGAGAGAAAAGGAAATCGGTATTTTTCCCCTTCCTGCCCCAAACTCGCTCGGTGCCCGATTCAAACAGGGTGTGGGAGCATGGGAACTTGTTAATGGGGGCGGTGCGGGAAAGGCAAACCCAACCCCACCTTGTTGTCATTCTTAGCCAGCTCTCGCCTTTGATCACCGCATTCACAGCAACATAAGCAAGCTTATCTTTGCAACCACGATTCTGTCCAATCAATACCAAGGCTTGCTTGAAACATTCTCACAATGCGGTGCCTTTTTCTCTTAACAATAACATGTAAAAGAGTAATTTTAGGGGAACAAATTTATCTGATATGATTAACAGACATGGCTTAGTTGGCAAATATGTATTGAGAAATGATATTTGTACATACAAGGTGTACAAAATTTGTACACACCCTTTGTATTTACTTAAATATTTTTTGCCACATCTTTCTTGAAATCACAACTTATAGGGAGAGTGGGTAAATTCAAGGGTGTGTGTATAAAAGTTGTACACCTCGTGTGTAAAAATAACACTTATCAATATGGATTGGTTGTTTATATACAAGTGATAGATTCAAAGATCTAAAACTATTTAATATATAATTCAAAACTAAGCACGTCAATTTTTCATATCAAATGAACATGTATCCAATGAATTATAGCATATAAAAATATATCCAATCATGTTTTTAGATGTACCATTTCTCAAGGTTGTTAAACTTTTGATTTAAATTTTACGATCCTTTGATTTTATAATTCGTGAATGTAACTGATGTTATCATAAAATTTTAATTCTCTAGCATCTTACGATTCTAATATCATATCACAACGATTAAAAACGATCATCACTCTTCTAACACTAAAAGCTTTTCGACTTCCATTTTAATAGCCTAGGTATTTTGAATTGCTAGGAATTTTCAAAGTTGGTTTGAGTTAAATGTTATATTAACGTTTTAACAGGGACTCATGGTGTGTAAAAAATCATTTATTTTATCCGTTACAAGACTTAATATGCAATTTGTATAAATATTTACTAGATTTTCACCCGTGCGTTACACGGACAATACGAAAAAAAATTATATACAATGGTTAATGCATTAGATTGAATAATATATTATTAGCCACTTGTCAACCGTAATATTTTATTATCTTGTCATGGACTAAGTTGTTATATTAAAATGTATACATGAAATCTAATTACGTGACTTCAGAAAATAAAGTAGTTTATTTTAGTTAGTAACTATATTATGATAGACCTTTTATAAATTTTAAAATTTATAAAATGTTAATTATAAACTATTTATCATAAACAATTTTTTTTGAGTGTATAATATTAGAATATCTTGAAATGTGTAAATGACATATGTGTGGTGATATTAAAAGATTTTTAAATGATCATCACAAAATAGGTAATCTAATAAGAACGTGGTATAAATCAGTCTAACTTTTTAAAGTAAAGTTTTTTAAAAAAATAATAATAAATTGTTATAATAAGATAATGATAAATGTACTTATATAAAATAAATTAATTATGTTTAGCAAATGATAAGATTATTAGTAATCCACAAGCATTACCTAAATTATCTCCAATATTTATCTGATAAAAATCTATTAATATAATCTCATATATATTAAAGTAGGATAGTGGCCATATGCAAATTTTCTCGTCAAAACTAGTATTCTACTTATACATGCCTCTTTTATTTATTTACTTATTTTATTTTAATAATATATACACACATTTCCAAATAATAATAATAAAAAAAGTAAACTTAAATCACTTTCAAAATTTTTACTTTAATTAAATTCAATGTGATAAACCACATGTCATAAAATAAAACATATGGCCATATAATTACTACATTACTTAATTTATTATTTTATTGTAGAAACCTATATATTGCTAAAAATTTAAGTTGAGAGAATATAATAGCTATAATACTTGATGATGATAATTTAAAATAAAAATAAACCACATGTCACAGAATACATGGCTATATTTTTGCTACATTACTTAATTTATTATTTTTCTAAAAACTTATATATAGGTAAAAATTTAAATTGAAGGGATACAATAGTAATAATAATTGATAATCGTGATTTAGGACAAAAATAATAAAAAAAAATTCTTTTAATTCATTTTAGAGAGGAAAGTAGTTAAAAATTAATATTATGTATAAGTCACATAGAATTTATCATTTGTTGTAATATTACTTCCCTTTAGTATTTTATAATAGGAGTATGTGTACTTTTAAATTTTTTTTTAAGAATTGATTTAGTGAATAGTAATTTATTTGGCGAATGTATGATACTATATGCGGAAATGTGAAAAATAATTTTTATAAGAATATATGCTAGAGAATGAATGTAGTAAATGAATGCCATCGACACTCTAAATGCTATTTAGAGCTCTTGCACTGTACTTATTGAATAAATATATGGATGTATGATAATTTTAGAGTTACATAAATTTTGTATGTTTTCTTTTCTATGGTTTCTTAGTTTTCATATTCAACATGAAATTAAATTTATATTAAAAAAATCCTCATTATTTCTCATTTTTTTATTAGTTAAAAGTACGGTTTCACGAATGATAATTTAATTAGTTTGTGCCAAGTGAAAGAATTTTACGCAATAACATTATAATTATTAGTAATATGTGTATGTATAACACCCCGCAAGAATTTAACCCTCAACTATGCTACGTGATCGTTATTTTTGACGATGATAGAATAATTGCTTAAATTATATTGGAAGATCTCAAGATTGGCCGTTCAAATGTCAATCAAAAAAAGAATCTGGTTCTTGATTAACATAGATCAAAATACAATAACTTAATTATAAGATAATCATACAAAGTATAAAGATTTATTGCGCAATAAACGTGTGAATCACGTTAAGCCACATCGCCGCCTGGTGTGTACGGTGCCAAATCGCACCACGTGTCACGCTATAATTGGCGGAACTTAAAGATTTATTAAAAACAACTAAATCCTAACTATTATTAATAGGCTAAAGGGGTCATCAAAGTTCTCCCAACCCCCAAACCATCCCTTCTCTATCCTGAAACATCCTAATTCGTCTAAAGATATCGTAGGGCAGAAAACTAACCAAAAATACCTGTCAAACACTTAGTTTTACACTTAAAAAAGGATCCTTTCGGTATATAGGAAGGTTCCAACTTAAAGAACAACTTTGATTAAGGAATATCTAGATTTTAAAGGCACTTTTTCACAAAGTATTATTCAAGAAATTTTTATAAGGTGAGTAACGCATGTCTTGACACTCTATCTCTATCTCTTGATACGCATGTTTTAAATGACTTTGACATTCTCTTGTAAGTAACAAGTGCATTGACTTTCCTTCTTTGAAACTCATGGCTTCTTTAAATCTCTTTGGTATTTGATATTTGATTGTGTGTAATTGCTTTTCATGCTTCTCTTATATTGCTTTGGCATTTTATGCCTCAGTGTATACACTTGTTTTGAGTAAATGACTGTCTCTTACCTTTGGGCATCATCAGTGACGCTATCTACCCGTTTACCTTACTTTGTGGTACCATGACCATGCTAAGTGATCTTGGTTATTTCGAATTATTGAATATTTGTGTCTCCCGTTTATGAGTAGATGCTAAGCTAGTGGTGGCCTGACTTGAGCATATAAATGGTTTCCTTTGTGGTATTATGGACTTTCTTACATTTCATCATGAGCCAAATGCATGTTGTTATTCACTGGGTATTTTGTACTCATCCCTCTTTCCCTTTCCCCTTTAACAGTCTTGTAGGCGTTAAATTTACAGCTTTGTAACCAGATCGTCATAAGAATGGAGAAGATACATGTATGTGATTGAGATTTTGGTTATTGACTGAGGTTTCATTGTGGGTGGCCGTAATAGTTATCGTAAAATTATAATAACATTATACTAATTAAACCACCCGTGCAAAGCTTACTAAAATATATTATTAGATAGTTAAACATAAATATGTAATATTTACATATATGTAGAAAAAACACAAGTATATATTAATTGAATCAATAAGCTCAATAGACTTAGTAATAGTAAAGTTTAAGATTGTTTAAAAACAATATATATTGTTACATATAATTCTTCGTACATATATCCTTCATACATATATACAATAATGGAAAAAATACATGTTACCTGCCTCAATTTAAAAAATCCTAATAAAACTAACAAATTCAAAAAAAAAATGTAAAATGTATTAAAAAATTCAAATAACATTAAACTCATTAATACACACAGTAGAGATGGTGAATTAATGAATTATAAGGGATTAGAGTTTGTTTTAGAATTGACATTTTAGATTTAATATTTTAATTTATTAGTAAAAAAGATTAACAAACAAAACAAATGGGCAAAATGGTTAAATTTTAGCTATTAAACCTAATGGTCACAAGTTCAAATATTCTTTGAGTTCTTTTATAAAAATTTTTGTTAAAAAGAAAAGAAACAATTACCCTAAAATTTACCAAATAAAAAAGGCAGGAAAATTGTGGTACAAAAGGTACTAAGACTTAAGTGGATTAATTAATATATATATATATATAGATTTTATATATATTATAGTGTTTGATTTGTATTTGTAAAGTCTCGCCTTCCAAGTTTGAATCTAGATTTATTTCTCAAATGCTTCCGTTATCATTTTAATATTGGTACATGATCAATTTTTTTTCCTTTAATAAAACCACTAGCAGTGGTCACTTTATTATTGACTGAATGAAACAAAAATCACTAACATGGTATATGAGTGAAAATAATTTAGCATAATATGTATGATACGAATTACTATATATTGTCATATGCACGCCACATGAAAAACAGTTTGGCACAGTGCATGTCGAACTAATGGTATTATATGATTATATGATAGGTATTATATGATACCATATATATAGTATTAGATAAGCTCTAATGGTATCAACATGCCAAAACAGTTTGGCACAGTGCACGCCCAAAAAAAAAAAAAGAAAGGGTATGAATTTGAAACGGTTTGGCACAACACACCAAGACAAAACACCAAATCACAAAGCAAAAACTAAACAACTAGAAGGACCAGAAGGAAAACATAGCCATAACAACATAGAAAAACAAAAACAAATCAGCCAAAGAAGTAACACCAAGATGCTTCCTAAAAAACACAGCAACCAATCAAAGAGGGCCAGCTTTAGGGATGGCAAATTGTAGGCCTGGGTAAAAAAACTTGAGCCCGAACAAGTTACTGAACCTAATCCGAATAGACCTAAACCTAATAAGGTATTGAGTGAAAATTGTTGGGTTTCAGTTTCAGGTACCTAAGCTCGAAACTAAAGGGCAGGCTTTGGGTTTGAGTTAAAATTCAAAAAGCCCAAATATTTTTTGTTACTCCTAGAATGTTTAAATTTAAATTTCTAGACTTTATTCTATCACAACTCACAAAACACCTCTTTTATTTCACAATCGCATGTTCACTATACTCGTCTCCTTCACCAAAAAGGGGGGGGAAGGAAAAAAAGAAAAAGTGAAACTCTAAAGTGGTGAAAGATATGTGAATTTGTCTGTTTTACATGGGTTTAACTAATTTCTATACAAGCATGGTGAGTATAAGGCAAACTATTATTTACCCGTTATTTGAGAATGCTGTGAACTTAAGGTAAAAGGATAATATTGGAATATACATAAAACTAAATAGGAAAACGATAGTATCTTTGTTCACTTCATTCCATTATCAGTGTCCAATTATCAATTTTTTTAAGTGTATTTTATGTTCATTTTTAAATTATTAAGTTGTTTTTATCTAAGGGTGTGTTTGATTAGAGATTTTTTTCACAAAAAATGTCAAATTCTTGAGAGACTTTCCAACTTTATGCGTTTAATTGACAAATAAAAATAGAATTGAAATTCCATAATAAAGTCCTTTTAAGCATAGTTTTCTTTATTTTCCTTGAAAATCAATTCCCACCACGAAAGGTGGAAAAAATTTTCTTTTCCATCTTTTCATATCAAACGCACTCAAAGTCTTTTTGTTTTTCGTTTAGGCATTCATTTAATATGTGTTAGATACCTGAAAAATCTGAACAAATCTCAAAGTGCTATCTGAGCTTGAACGGGATTGAAACTCAAATGGACTTGTAGTTTTAAAAACGAAACCCGAACCCGAACCCAGATTGGATTTTTGGTCTAGTTGGTCACTCCAATACCCAGACTCAAAAACACAAACGCCTAGACCTAGCAAATTGTACTTGAAGGCCTGTAATTTGCAGGGCCATGCCCACACCATTAAAAAATGGGGTAGGGATAGGGTGCGCGTCTGCACTCCAGATCTTAGTGGGGCACATACGGTTTTTTCTCAACCCACACTTCTCTGAGACTCTATTTATTTAAAATAATTTATTTATTATTATTAGTTTTTAATTTTAAAATTATCACATAAACAACTCCAGGACCATAATTTGATCTCATGACTTTTCTTATTCTCAAGTCTTTACCCATTTACTTGGTGCATGGCTTGTTAAATTTTTTACACTATTATTTTAATGAATTTAGAGGGAAAGAGAAAAAAGAAAAAGGAAATTCTCAAATGGGTGTGTAACGAGTATGTTTTCCCCTCCCTGCCCCAAACTCGCCCCGCGCGAGATTCAAACGGGATGTGGGGGCATGGGAACTTGTTATTGGGGCAGTACGGGAAAGGCAAACCCAACCCCAACTTGCTGTCATTCTTAGCCAGCTCTCGCCTTTGATCACAGCATTCACAGCAACATAAGCAAGCTCATCTTTGCAACCACGATTCTGTCCAATCAATACCAAGGCCTACTTGAAACATTCTCACGATGCGGTGCCTCTTTCTCTTAACAATAACATGTAAAAGAGTAATTTTAGGGGAACATATTTAGCTGACACGATTTACAGACAGGCTTAGTTGGCAAATACGAATTGAGAAATGATATTTGTACACACAAGGTGTACAAAATTTGTACACACCTCTTGTATTTACTTAAATGTTCTTTGCCATATTTTCCTTGAAATCACAACTTATGGGGATGGTGGGTAAATTTAAGGGTGTGCGTACAAAAGTCATACACCTTGTGTGTACAAATAACATTTCTCATTATGGATTGGTTGTTTATACATAAGTGGTAGATTCGAAGATCTAAAATTATCTAATATATAATTGATAACTAGGCATGTCAATTTTTCATATCAAATGAACATGTATCCAAGGAATTATTGCATATAAAAATATATCCCATCATGTTTTTAGATGTACCATTTCTCAAGGTTGTTAAATTTATTCAAATTTTACGGTCCTTTGATTTTGGAATTCGTGATTGTAAAACAATATGATGTTATCATAAAATTTTAATTCTCTAGCATATTACGATTCTAATATAATATCGCAGCGATTAAAAACGATCATCACTCCTCTAACAATAAAAGCTTTTCGACTTCCATTTTAATAGCTTAAGTATTTTGAATTGCTAGGAATTTTTGAAGTTGATTTGAGTTAAATGTTATATTAACATTTTAACGGGGGCTCATAGTGTGTAAAAAATCATTTATGTTATCCGTTATAAGACTTTTTTTTTTTGAACTGAGAGATTTTCAATAATAGAATTAAAAGAGAGTACATCATCTAACATAATAGGAGGCAACTGAAATGACACACTAGGGCCTGACAAAGAACCAACCGCTCAAGCAAACATATGAGCCACCTGGTTTGTAGGCCTTCTAACATATGATAACTTTATACCATTGAGTTCTAACACCAAAGCCTTACAGTAATCAAGAATAAGACCAAAAAGGGATAGATCAACATGAGAAGAACGAAGAGCCTCATACACAAACCAACGCATCCATCTCAACCATGACCCGACCTATCTACATCTCCTTAAAACAAGCTAAGTCTTCACGAGCCCCTAATAATTAAGCAATCTTTGCCTCATAAAATCCATGCATTCGAACAATTCCCCCCTTCCCAAAAAAGAGACCTTCCAGATCGGAAGAGCACAAACCCAACCCCCACGAGCTGCTGACTAGGAAAAGTGGCTGCATCAACATTGAGCTTGAAGGTCCCCACTATCGGACGCTGCCATCGCACAACATTCAGTGTTAAACTAGCTTTGGACTGAGGAGTGGACTGTCTTGCCTCCCACCACTGACTGTGAATCAAAATAGCTAAAGAAACCATGTTAGATGGCATAAGCGAGTGACCTTGCCAAACAACTTCATTCCTATTATGACAAATTGCCCAACAAGCCATGGCAAAGTTCTCCCGAGCTACTTGGTCCTCGCGGCCAAAGAAATCTAGCAACTATACTTTAACATTCAGAGCATCATTACGCTGAACAACCACTGAAGTAACTGACCAAACACGCTGAGCAAAAATACAATCTGCTAGGCAATGCAATACGATTTCAACTCCACTAAGGCAAACTGGACGCTGCCCATCCATAATAATATGTTTAGCTCTCAACTGGTTAAGTGCAGGGAGGACATCAGAGGCTGCTCGCAAAGAAGATTTTTGACCTTCGGAGGCAGTTTTAATTCCAAAATGAACTGCCATAGACGATCAACAAAGGGAATATGATATCTCTGAAACCATAGACTGAGCTAACCGATATCCACTTTTGATTGTATAGACCCCTTTGACATCATTGTTCCAAAATAACATGTCTCAAACGGCATTCATCCCAATTGGCACTTGCAAAATAAGAGACGTGTCACGAGGATTAAACAGATCATTAATCATATCCATATCCCATTCGAAAGTATTCGGTCGCATTAGCTGATTCACAATGATATTCTTCCCCTCAGGAAGCAAGGGCGATGAAATATACCCATCCTCTCCATCTGATAGCCATGGTTCTAGCCAAACCCAAACATTACTGCCACTTCCAATTCTATACCGCGTGCCTTTTCTCAAGAGAAACTGACTTGCCAAAATACTACGCCAAACAAAACCGGGGTTATGGCCAATCTTCGCCTGTAGAAAATCTGTATTAGGGAAATAGCGAGCCTTAAAGATTCGGGTCACAAGAGAATGGGGTTCAAATAGGAATTTCCAACCCTGCTTTCCCAGAAGAGCTAAATTCATTTGATGGAGCTGTTTAAACCCTAAGCCTCCACAGTTTTTAGGATAACAAAGCCGTTCCCACCTCATCCAAGATATACCCCTAGTTACTCCTCTGCTACCTTTCCACCATAATGCATTCATGGCTCGTTCAATCTCAATACAAAGATCAGATGGGAGCAGAAACACACTCATGTCATAATTCAGCAAAGTCTGAGCCACTGATTTCAACAAGATCTCTTTTCTAGCTCTGGAAAGAGACTTCTCCTTTCAGCCAGACAATCGCTACCAAACTCTATCCTTAATAAAAGATAGAATCTCCTTCTTCTTTCTGGCCAACAAAGATGGTAGACCAAGATAGAACTGATGAACAATTGATGTCCCGACACCCAAAGATAAGTAAATATCAGACCGACGATCTACACAGACATTCAAACTAAAAGAAAGAGTGGACTTTTGAAAATTAATGGACTGCCTAGATTCAAGTTCATATGCATGCAACACATCCTAAATGACCCCAACTTCCTGCATGTTAACCCTGAAGAAAAAAGGACTATCATCGGCAAAAAATAAGTGGGAGATAGGAGGCGCATTTCTCGCCACCCTATAGCCATGAATCACCCCGGAGTTCACTTTCTACCTCAGAATACTAGATAACCCCTCCGCAGAAAGAATAAAGAGATAGGGCGATAGAGGGCATCCCTGCCTTACCCTTCTCTCTGTTACAATCGGTCCCAACTTACAAGCGTTATACAGTACGAAGTACTTAACAGAAGAAACACACATAAGAATGAGATCAATGTATCTCCTTGAGAACCTCATTCGTATCATAACATCCTCTAGAAAACACCATTCAAGTCTATCACAAGCCTTACTAATGTCAATCTTAAGTGCCACATATCCTTCTCTTCCCTGAGTTTTCCGCTTCAGATAATGCATCATTTCAAAAGTAATCAGTATATTATCAGTTATCAGATGCCCAGAGACAAAAGCACATTGAGTTTTAAACACGATCACGATCAATGGTAAAAAACTCTTCAACTGGTTCATAAGGACCTTAGTAATAACTTTATAGACCACAATACACAAAGAGATAGGATGGAGGTCACTCATAGATTTAGAGCTATGCTTCTTCGGAATAGGAGCAATAGCCATGACATTTAATTCCATAGGAGTATAACAATCATTCAAGGCATTTAAATAAGTAGAAATAACATCCTGACCCAATATTTTCCAAAAAGATTGAAAGAATTTCAGATTCATACCATCAAGTCTAGATGATTTATCAGGATGTATCTGGAAAAGAGCAGACTTCATCTCCTTAGCTGAAAAGGGAGCAAGAAGCAATTCATTTTACTCTGCCGTAACCCAGCCCTCAATATGCTGCGTAACGCAATTCAGCGTAGACTAATTTCTAGTCATTGAAAAGATCCCCCGAAAATAATTCACTATATGATCCTGTAACTCAATCTCAGATGAAATCTGGTTGCCATTGCATCCTTGAGTTGAGTGAAGCTATTACGTTTCTTCCTAGCAGACGCAACAACATGGAAAAACCTAGTATTCGAGTCCCCCTCACGAAGCCAGAATTGCTTAGCCTGTTGTCTCCAAAACATCTCCTGTTTATACAATGTGTCATAATACTCCTGTCGAGCCCATTCAAATATACCCAAAGAAGCACCATCTCTCTTATGCTAGACCGCAGCCATAATGTCCTTACACTGCTTAATCTTTCCCTGAAACTCAGTATTCAACCTAGAACTCCAATTGAGTAAATCTGTCCTACAAACCACCAGCCGTCGAGGGAGCAAAAGATGACTGGTTCTTTCCCAACTAGCATTAATCACATCCCTACAATCAGCCTCATTAATCCACACATTCTCAAACCGGAACCGCATCTTGCACTTACTCGAAAACGCCTGCTGTGGCTTCAAAAAAATTGGGAAATGGTCCAAAGTAAATATACCCAAATTACGAACCTAAGCTTTACTAAACAGAGCCGACCAAGATGGAGTAGCTACCACTCGATCAAGGCGTTGTTCTATCAAGTTATCAGTCCCCCTGCCTCTGAACCAAGTAAATTGATTCCTTATCACACCCAAGTCATTCATATTACAGTTAAAGAGAGCATCACGGAAACCATTGATCAACTGAGTGGGATGCCTAAGCCGACTATATTTCTCATTTTGGGCAAGAATATCATTGAAATCTCCCAAACAGACCCAAGAAAGATGATAGATACATGACAGATTACGTAAAAGGTTCCAACTCTCATGCCTATGGTTCTGATAAGGAATACCATAATAACCGGTTAGACACCATTTAGGTTGAGCAACAAGATTAACTTCAACATCAATATGATAACGTGAATAACTCAAAAGCATAGCCATAGTCTTAACTTTCCATATGAGGGCCAATCCCTCACTATGTCCTACACAATCAACAACAAAAAGACCATCATAACCTAGCAAAACTTTTATTTGCTCTAAACGAGGATTACAAGCTAAAGTTTCAATAAAAAAATATCTGGCTTATTTTCACGCACCAGATCCACAAGGACCTGAACTGTCCATGAGTTGCCAAGCCTACGGTAGTTCCAACTTAAAACACTCATGAGTTTTAGTAGGCCAGAACATCAGGTCCTACCATTAAACCGTTTTTAGAACACTGCCAAAGTCATTGATAGAATCACAAGCAGAATCACCACTCGCATTGTCCACAAGCTCACCGTTAATCCTATGACTGTGAGGGTTAGCCACCACCACTCCTTCTTTACTACCTTCTTGCCCCCACAATCTTTTTATCCTTTGAAGAATCCCCAACAGTCCCTTTCTTCGCCCCAGTAAGATCAGTCAAGCCAAAATCCTCACTGCCCAACTTTGCAACCGTATCTTCTATCCCCTCCATCAAGTCGTCATGATCCACCTGTTGGGACTGTCCCCTTACAGCCATTGTTCGCCGGAGGAAAACTGATGCCGATGGTTCTGAGCTTGCAACCAGGGACCACAGGCATGATCTATCTTCCCATCCGAATTCCCTAATAGCTTGTCATAAAACTTCTTAGAATGACTGAATTTGCCACATTTAAAACAGAAATTCAGAAGACGCTCGTACTCGAAAATTACCCAAGTCCAATCTGCGCCAGCCTTCTTAATCTTCATCTTACGCTTAATGGCATGTCAAACATCCAACAATACACAAATATAGACATAAGATTTCCATTCACCAATAGAATTCTTTTCGTCAGACTCTGTAAAACTGCTCAAGTATGTGCCTATACTTCTCGCCACATGCTCGAACATAAACCCAATTGAAAGATCATGCACTTGAGCCCAATTCGCCACATGGTTGAGTTCCACCTTCGAGGGATTATCATTGACCTCCAACCACTTGAGAAGTAGAACGTGTTGGTCGAACATCCATGGACCTCCTTCAAGTACCCGAGCCATGTCCACCTTGTGAAAGAATTGAAAGAGGAACAAAGAGGTCTTAATATCGTCAATGTAGATTCTCTTCATCGACCGCCACACTGGCGCCAACGTATTCCACAACGTTGATGGTCCTATCGTGAGAAACTATCTAATCAAACAATGACTCAAATTCTCATCAACCATAGGGGCAGAATCGTCCCCCCAAGATCCAAGCCGCCCTCTTCCTCTTCCAAAGTCAGATGAGCACATGCCTCTTCTAACGCCATCAAGAAATAGATACAGAAAAATCAAACACCAGCACACAAGAAACTCAATCCTACTTGCATATATATAAGCAAGAAAAGCCCTAGCTTGCATGGAGAGCAAGAAACCCTAGCCACTCATGTGTAGGTTTTTAATTGAATATCCATTACAGACTTAATATGCAATTTGTATAAATATCTACTAGATTTTCACCCTTGCGTTAAATGGGCAATACCAAAACAAATTATGTATAATGGTTAATGAGTTAGATTGAATACCATATCATTAGTTACTTGTCAACCGTAATATTTTATTATCTTGTCATGGACGAAGTTGTTATACTGAAATGTGTACAGAAATCTAATTACGTGACCTCAGGAAATATAGTAGTTTATTTTACTTAGTAACTATATTATGATAGACCTTTTTAAAATTTATAAAATATTAATTATAAACTATTTATTATAAACTATTTTATTTATTTTTTGCGTGAATAATATGAGAATATCTCGAAATATGTAAATAACATATGTATGGTGACAATAAAAGATTGTTAAATGATCATCACAAAATAAGTAACCTAATAAAAACGTGGTATAAATCAGTCTAATTTTTTAAGTAAATTTTTTTTTTAAAAAAATTGTTATAATAAGATGTTGATAAATGTACTTACATAAAATAAACTAATTATATTTGGCAAATGATAAGATTATTAATAATCCGCAAGCATTACCTAAATTATCTCCAATATTTATCTGATAAAAATCTATTTAATATAATTTTATATATTAAAGTAGGGTAGTGCCCAAATGCAAATTTTCTCGTCAAAACCGTTATTCTACTTATATATGCCTTTTTTAATAATAATAATAATAATAATAAAGAAGTAAAATTAAATCAATTTCAAAACTTTTACTTTTGTTAGTACAAAATTCATTTGATATTTGGCATTCGTAATTTTTGCTAAGTGTCAAAATATTTGTGACTTATTATGCATGACTTGTGTAATGTGTTATATTATTCTAGCATGCATATTCTAAGTAAAATCGTGTCTTGGCTGAAAAGAAGGTTGGGGCACGTGTACCTTTCTTGAGGCACAAAATTTTAGTTACATGCTATGTTTCAAGGTTTTCTAATCTTAGTTGAATTCAAGTTTCCTTATTTTATTAGGTTAAAACTCATACATGTCAAGTTCTAAAAGAATTAGGTAAGTTTCATATTTATGGAATATAAGAGTTCTAACTTGCATTTTTCTTGTTCTACTTGGATTTGATAACTTTAATTCTTATATTGCACAAGAATTCAATGACCTATCCTATGTATTCTTCTTGTAGGTCGAAATGAAGGTAGACCAAGACGAGCATAATTATTCTTGTAATATTTTGAGAGCTCGACCGCAAAAAGGAAGACAAACACATACCCAAAAACCCGCAAATTTATACTTGCAACTGAACTTAAATGTTCTAAAATCGTGTTTGTTTGGTAATACCCTACATAATGCATTAATAGAAGATCATATATGTGCGATGGACTATCTACATAAGATTGAAGAGTGTTAGGAGTTCTTGTTTCCCACGATGAGTCCAGGTAGATTCTAGCCTCATGAGTCCAGGTGGATTCTAAGAGGCTTGATGTACGTTCCTTTGTGAGTGTGATAGCGAGAGAAAAAGAGGAGCGCACATTGCCACATGTCAAAAGGCGTAAAGAAAGGAGTTTCTTTTATAAGTTTTTCCTTTTGAATGTTTAGTTTGCATTGAGATATCACTAAGTCTCTCAAGCTGTACTAAACTCTTATCTGTGTTAGTAGATTGTTTGTCCCATGACAAAAGTGCCCGCAGTTTTCCCAATTGGGTTTCTGCGTCAACAATTCTAGTGTTTTTAATTTCTACATACATATCCGAGCTAGACATATATAGGTCGCGTTACACTTTACACCAGATTAATTGTTAAGTAGTTAGACATGATACATCCTGATTAAAGTCTAGATAACCACTGTATTCATAGTTCATATCAGAGCGGGTTCACTTAAGTTATTAGTGAGATCAAGTTCATCTAAGACATGGATACATCTTCTATTAAATCACATATTCTAGACAGGTCTAATTATGCTTATTGGAAAGTTTGCATGCAAATTTATATTCAATTTATTGATAATAGGGCTTGGACTTCTATTCATACTTGTTACACATCGCCCACTATCACAGCTGCAGATGGTACTATTTTTGTTAAGCCTGAAACTCAATATACTGCTGAAAAAAATACTACGTGTGGATGAAATTCTAAAACTTTAAATGCTATTTTTTTCTTTGTATATCAAAGTCAGTTTAAGCTCGTTACTAATTGCAGGATTGCTAAGGAAGCTTGGGACACCCTTCAAGTTGCTAATGAAGGAATAACTACAGTCATGTCATCAAGGCTCTAGATGCTCACTTTTGAGTTTAAGCAAATCACAATGAAGGATAATCATAGATTCAAGGACTACTATGCTCGGTTGCGTGGGATTACCAATCAAGCGCAAGCTTTAGGCAAGATATATTTTAATTGGAAGATTGTCAAGAAGATTCTTATATCACTGCCAAAAAGATTCTAGATGAAGGTCACTGCCATAGAAGAAAGAAAGAATCTAGACGAGATGTGTATTGACGAGCTTGTGGGATCCTTGTTGACATATGAGCTGAATATGTCTAAAAAGAAAAAGGAAAAGAAACCCGAGATTGCATTCAAAAGCAAGGTGGAAGATTCTGAGTCAGAGAAAGATACTGATAATGAGGATAATATGCTCACTAAACAATTCAAAATGTTCTTGAAGAACAAACAGCAAAAAGATGGGAGATTCAAAAATCAGTACAAACCTCAGAAATCATATCAAAAACAAAATCAGAATCAAAATGGTGAGCAACAACCATATCAACAGAGGAAATCTAGCTATAGAAAACCCAGGAGCAATTTCTTGCCTAAGATACAAACTGCAAACAGAATTAGATGTAATGAATGTGAAGGCTACGGCCATATTGTAGCAGAATGTGCAAATACTCAGAAGAAGAAAGGCAAAAAGTTCATGAAAGTTTCATGGAGTGAAGACGAGGAGACATGTCTGGCTCAGGATCAGAAACGTTATCAGAAGAACAGATTACTATCCTAACAGCACATATCCAGCCTCAGTCAGGTTCAACGAACTGTCTCACTGCTAACACTGCAAAATCATCTTCTAGTGAAGATAAAACCTGTCCAAATTGTGCAGTACTACAAAGTCAACTTATTACAAAACAAGATAAATCTAACAGGCTACAAGTCATGATAGAGTTTTTCGATGATGAAAAGAAGGATCTGCACAAATCCATTGATCAAAGAGATAAGCAGATCAATCAACTGAAAACTAACCTGAAGCATGCCAATGAAAAGATCAAACAGTTGACAATTGGAGCTACAAGATTGAATGAAGTCTTGAAGTATGGAAGACCTTCTGGGGATACATCTGGACTAAGATATGAAGGAAAAGGAAAAGCTTTCTAGCAGACAGTTTTTGTGAAAGAATCAAGGGAAAACTTCCAAAAAGAACCTACAGGACAAAAACATAATTCTGAACCTAAGCAGGATACGTCTAGATCCTCTTCAAGCAGAACTGTCCAAAAGAACAGTCCACCAAAGCAGAAACAGCAGAATGCCAGAAAACAACCTATCACTGTCAAACCAGTTCAGAACTCTAACGTGTATGGTGAGGTTAGACCGATAAATTGTAACTTTTGTTGTGAATTTGGTCATGATGTTTTTGCTTGTCAAAAATACATTAATTTGATCAACACACACAAAGTCAAAAAACCTTAAGCAAAATGTAAAATGAAACATGTTTGGGTGAAAAAGTGTGAGTACAAGAGTTATATTGTGAAACTTTCTTTAAGTGTTCTAATCCCTAACACTTTGTATTTTGATAGTAGATGTTCTAGACACATGACACGTGACTTGAATCTGTTAACCAACTTTCAAAGAGGTGGAACAGATTTAGTTATATTTGGATATGGACTACAAGGTCACATTGAAGGATCTGGATACTTTCAATGAGAGATCAAACAGGTTTAGTTACATTTGGAGATGGACAACAAGGTCACATTGAAGGATCTGGATATATCTACATTGAAGGCTTACTCACTCTAAAAGATTTTCTATATATATCTGGACTTAAAACAAATCTTTCGAGTGTTGATCAATTATATGATGATAATCTTAGAATGTTGTTTTCGAAAATTGAATGTAAAGCTTTTCATCTTGATCGAGATTCAAACTTGCTTGGATGAACTTTACTCAAAAGTGTTAGGTCTAGTGATAAATATTATGTTATGTATTGAATCCAAAATTTACTTACAAAATTGCTAGCACTAAACCTGCAGAACTTTGGCACAAGAGATTGCGTCACATGAACTATTAAAGTCTAGTCAAATTGACCAAAAGTAGAGCTGTTAGAGGTATTCCAGAATTGAAAACAATTCCTGAGAGCATATAAAAACCATGTCAAAAAGGTAAGCAAATGAGGAATTCACACAAAGCAGGTCAGCACCTATCTACCTTCAATGTACTTGAACTCATACACATGGATCTGATGGGTCTTATCCAAACTGAAAGTATTGGTGGTAAGAGATTTTGTGTTTTGTTCTAGAAGCTTTCAAATGAGAAATCTGATAAAGGTGTTACATTGAAAAGAATCAGAAGTGATCATGGCAAAGAGTTTGATAATTCTTATTTTTCTGACTTCTGTGAAAAATATAGTGTCATGCATGAATTCCCTGGACCTAAAGCCCCTAAACTAAATGGTATAGTTGAGAGGAAAAATAGAAACTTGCAAAAAATGGCTAGAGTTATGCTTAACACTAAGAAATTACCTGCTAATTTATGGGCTAAAGTAATCAACACTGCATATTGCATCATTAATAGAGTGACACTTAGACCTGAAACTAATCGGACTCCATATGAAATTTGGAAAGGCAGAAAACCTAGGCTGAGCTATTTTCATGATTTTGGTGGTAAATGCTATATCTTGAATGATAAAGATCACTTGGGTAAATTTGATACCAAATCTGATGAAGGAGTCTTTGTTGGATATTTTGAGAATTTCAGAGCTTATAGAATTTATAATATGAGAACTCAGGATATTGTTGAGTCTGTAAATGTTAAAGTTGATGATACTGCTGACTACTCCATTTATTCACAAGAACCTGAAATTGAAAATCTGAAAGTCATCACAATACAGAATTAGACTGACAAAACTGAGTCAAAACACATTCTACCTCAGAGAACGGCATCACGACAGGTAAATCCTGAGCGAGATACATCCCACTGAGGTCAAAATGAACAAACTGCAGAAATTGAATCTAAATCAGAACCAGAACCTAGACGACCATTTACCAGAATCCAGAAGGCACATCCAGTTGACAACATCCTATCTAGAAAAGAAGGGATGATTACCAGAAGTAAATTTCAACAATAATTTGGTCACATGTACTACATTTCAACAGCTGAACCTAAAAATGTGAAGGAAGTGTTACAAGATGACAATTGAATTCTAGCAATGCAAGAGGAATTAAATCAATTTGAAAGGAATCAAGTTTAGGAACTAATGCCAAGACCTTTTGATGGCAATGTTATTGGAACGAAGTGGGTCTTCAAAAACAAGTCTGATAAACAAGATAAGATCATCGAGAACAAAGCAAGGCTTGTAGCTCAAGGCTGTACTTAGATGGAAGGGATAGACTTTGATGAGACATTTACACCAGTAGTCAGACTTGAGTCAATCAGATTACTACTTGTAGTAGCATGTCATGTAGATTCCAAGCTATGTTAGATGGATGTAAAGAGTGCATTTCTTATGACTTTCTGAATGAGGAAGCATATGTTGAGCAACCAGCAGGATTCACTGATCCACAGTATCCTGAACATGTGTACAGGTTGAGGAAAGCTCTATATGGCTTAAAACAAGCTCCTAGAGCTTGATATGAAAGACTCACCACTTTTCTTATTGAACAAGGCTACAATAGAGGAGATACTGACAAGACCTTATTCATCAAGCCACTGAAGAAAGGGATTATCGTTGCTCAAATTTATGTGGATGATATTGTATTTGGATCAACTTTAGAAGCCAAGACAAAGGAATTTGTCATGAAAATGTAGACAGAATTTGAGATGAGTATGGTTGGTGAACTTACATTCTTTCTGAGATTACATGTGAAGCAGGACATATCTGGCATCTTTATCTCTCAAACAAAGTATGCTAGAAATCCAGTAAAGAAGTATAGATTGGAAGATTCTAGACCAATGAGAACACCAATGGCTACTAATCTGAAACTGTCAAAAGATGACCAAGCTAAGGTAATTGATCATACTCTTTATCATAGCATGATTGGGAGTTTACTCTATCTGACTACAAGTAGGCTAGATATATCTTTCAGCATATATGTATGTGCAAGATATCAGTCTAAGCCGAGAGAGACACATATGGCTGCGGTCAAGAGGATTATCAGATATGTCAGTGGAACAACAGAATATGGCAAATGGTTTTCTAACAATACCAATACTAATCTTACTGGATACTTAGATGCAGATTGGGCTGGGAATGTTGATGACAGAAAGAGTACTTAGGAGGATATTTCTACATAGAGAACAACCTGATTGGCTGGATGAGCAAAAAGAAAAATTCCATTTTACAGTCCACAGCAGAAGCAGAATACATAGCTGCAGGAAGTTGTTGTATACAGCTTCTTTAGATGAAACAGATGTTAGAGGACTATCGAATTTCACAAGATCAGGCTACTGTTTTCTGTAATAACACAAGTGCTATAAATATTTCTAAAAATCTAGTTCAACACTCTATAACTAAGCATATTGACATAATTTTGATGTAGACCTATGGTCAGTATCTATACTCTTCGGCATGACATACGAATAATAATGTCTAAGGGGCAGAGTCTGTAAGGGAAAAAGCTACCAGTCAACCAAGTCTTTGAGTGTGTGCAGCTACCTTTACCCTCATGAGACAATGCTCGAAATTATAGAAAAAGTCGAGTAAGCCGAGGACTTAAAAGTTGTATTTTTTCAAAAAAGAGTTGTTCAGACGATGATCAGTCTTCTTGTACATTATTCATATGTCTTAATAAGTCAGGTCCTCATAAGGTACAAAGTGGAGTCATGATTGACTATGAAAAGATAAATTCAAAATAAATTCCATTCAGAAAATACATTCCTTCCATTGAGAACAGTTCAATTGATTGGATACTTCATAGTGTGAACTTCAAAAGGTATTTGGGAAGTATTAAGTACTATTAATTAAATTAATGTTGGTTTATTACATTTGCATATGTTTGCATGTATGAATCTTGCCCTGATGCACCATATACTTTAGTTGATGGGTCAAGCAGCATACATCTGGCTGAGCTTCCATTTGTGCAATTACAGGTAAACCCCTCGTACAATTTTTTAAATGTCTAACGGGCATATTTTAAAAACCAACGTCAGAGACTTTTTATTTTCCCTCTTATTTTCATAGTCTTCCCCCTTTTTCTTAACCATAACTGAAACTTCCATTCTCAAAATCTAATTGCTCTCTAATTCTCCAAATCTTTCCAAGTTTCTGTGTTTTCTTTTTGAAAATCTTTGTCACAGAAACTATGGCTGGAAAGGGATCTACTGCTGAAAGAGGTGCAAGAGACAGTGGGAGACGTGGATGTGGTGGACACGGCAGTTGAACTACACGGAGCACAAAGGCAAACGAAGGTTGGTAGGAGCACCGATGGCAGAACCAGTGCAAGCTTATCCTCCCACACAACCACAAGAAGAAATCCCACTGGCTGAATTTGTTGATCCGACGCCAGTAACCACTCCAAAGAAGCAAGTCGTGGAAGTTCCATACCAAATTGATCATCTTTGGGAAATGATCTTATTCGAAGGGGAAGTTCAAAAGCCAACCGCCGAAGGAGAACCTCAACAGCAACCGGCGAATCAAATTCCACTGATACAGCTGAAAGTTGAACAGCAAGCACCACAACCAGAAGCCATACAACAGGAAATTCCACAAATTCCTGTTCCCAATGTGCAGCAACAGAAGATTCTTCAAGAAGCCCCAAATCTTCAAGAGCTTTTACAATCGATCGCTAGGGATCATACAATCGATCGCTAGGGATCATCCAAACCTTACCGATTTAGGGAAAAATCAACCGCAAGATAATGCAGATCAGAAACAACAGCCTATTGTTGAGCAAGAACATAAAAATCTCCAGTGAAGGAGATGGTAGATGAGGATAAACCCTCTTTGCATTCTGCAGAGGAAGAATCTGAAGGAGAAGAGTTTGACAAGTTAGACTCAGAAGGACCGGAGGGGGATATATCCATTCTTAGTGGAGACAGAAATCTAAAAAACTGAATGACAGGTCTGAAAGTGAATATAAGTCTGAGCGTGAAGAATAAAACTATGAGGAATTTTCTACTGAAGATGAAGTTGAGAAATTTTCAGAGAAAGAAAAATAGAAAAGGGAAGACATCAAAAAGGGGAAATAAAAAGTTGAGGCAACAGTCAGAAAAATTCCAACCAAGCAGAGACCAACCGGGGTAAAGATTGGGAGTCCAAAGAAGAGGACTCATTCTGAATCAGGTGAAGGAACAGAATTACCTGACCAGGATGTATCTGGGGAAGACTCTTCACCAGAAGGTTCATATGAGATCAGAACACATCCTGATGACTCAAAGGACTTCAAGCACACTGAAATTTGAACAGTACGAGGTTCTTTCGTTCCTTTTAACTTTCACTTTCATAATTTGAGAACTACTAAAATTTTTAAGAAGTATGTGCTTTTTAGAGAATTTCAAGCACACTGGGAAAGACGGATTATATTTTTTGATTTTGAGAAGTTTGGTCTGGGAGAGTTGGTGAAATTTTTCAAGATTGAAAAATTGTTTAACTGTAGAGGCAAGGCAAATGAGACATTGCTAAGGGAATTCTTGGCTAATATCCCTACAAATCTTGGTGATTCAAAGTGCTCATTCACATCTAAAATTTATGTGAGAGAGACAATTGTGAGATTTCCTTCAGATAGCATGCGAAGCTAGATAGGGGCTAGGCAGTTCAGAATTTCTGAACACGCTAAGTAGAACATATCTAATAATAAGATAGCCTAGGCATTAATTGGAACCAATTGGCCAGCTAGGAGATCAGACTTCTGGTTAGCACA
This sequence comes from Nyctanthes arbor-tristis, assembly GCA_963692815.1. NCBI lineage: Eukaryota > Viridiplantae > Streptophyta > Magnoliopsida > Lamiales > Oleaceae > Nyctanthes > Nyctanthes arbor-tristis. The sequence continues at coordinate 28,110 of CAVNYN010212950.1, forward strand.
AATTTATTTGAGATATAAACTGCTACACAAATTTGTAATGACTAATCTGGACCCACTCACACACAAGACCAAAATGAACAATATGAGAGCACTACTTCTATTTTAGCTGGGGACTGAAAAGGCTATTGACTGGGGACAGCATGTATATGATGTGATTAAGAGTTGTATCTCTAGTAGTAGACCTAGGCATTCCAAGACATACAAACTTCCCCTTCCATGGATTATGTCTGAATATCTGAAGGATCAGGGAGTTGAGGAAATGTCAAAGGACATGGTCACTGCCTATTGCTCTGCTTAGGAGGGATCATTGTGCTAAAATGTTCAAATCTACAGCACAATCTGTTGCTTTTGTAGCATCTACAAAGCATAACATAGGGGAACTGGAGCAGCACACATCCAGACTGGAAACTGAATTTTCAGTATTTAGAAATCAGTTTACTGCCTTCTAGCAATCTCATAATGATTTTTTAACTGCTTTTAATCCTTTGTGTAGTTTGATGATTTATTATTTGCTTTTAAATGGACAAGCTTTTACCTATAAGGAGAAGACATTTTAGTCTTTTTGAGGGCATATCTGAAAGCATTAGACTATCAAGCAGCAGCAAGTCAGCAGTAGGATACAGCAGATCCAGCAGCAGCAGTACCCAAGCCAGATACATCCCTGACTGCCACGTCAAAGAAAAAGAAGAAGAGGCCAATTGAAAATGATGAAAACCAGGAGAAGCAGAAAAAGAAAGCCAAGAAGTCTAAGAAAGATGATTGAAAACCTGCCAGCAAAGCAAAAATTGAAGAAGGAAGGAAGAAAAATTCTCAAAAGCATTTCTATGTTTTTGAAACAATCATTTAAATTTCTGTCTTTATGTTTTTAAGTTTTTATGTTTTAATGTTTTCGATTACAAATTCCCTATACTTGTTACTACATCTTGATGCAGGAAATCTTGTTTTGAGCTTTGACATGGGTTTTATACCTTTATCTCTAGTTTTACTGACATTTTCTGCAGGATACATTTGTCTTTTCTTCTTTGTCAAAATGGGGAGAAGAATAGTAGTATGTAGGATATATCTAGTATGATTTTTTTTATACATGTTTTTACATGTCCTTTTTTTATTCTGATATATCTTAAGGGGAGTTTTTCACACTAAGGGGGAGTTTTGATTGTTTACATATTTTGAAACCTGTAGGATAATTTTGACACATTGAGCTATTATATGTTTTGAAAAATTAGAAAGACCAAATGGGGAGATTGTTAGTACAAAATTCACTTGATTTCTGGCATTCCTAATTTTTGCTAAGTGTCAAAATATTTGTGACTTCTAATGTATGACTTACGTAATGTGCTATATTATTTTAGTATGCATATTCTAAGTAAAATCATGTCTTGGCCAAAAAGAAAAGTTGGGGCGTGTGTACCTTTCTTGAGGTACAAGAATTTTAGTTACAAGCTATGTTTCAAGGTTTCCTAATCATAGTTGAATTCAAGTTTCCTTGTTTAATTAGGTTAAAACTCATGCATGTCAAGTTTTAATAGAATTTGGTAAGTTTTGTATTTATGAAATATAAGAATTCTAATTTGCCTTATTCTTGTTCTACTTGAATTTGGTAACTTTAATTCTTGTATTGTACAAGAATTCAAAGACCTATCCTATATATTCTTCTTGTAGGTCGAGATGAAAGTGGACCGAGACAAACATAATTATTCTTGCAATATTTTGAGAGTGCTCAACCGCAAAAAGGAAAAGACAAACACATACCCAAAAACCCGCGAGTTTATACTTGCAACTGAACTTAAATGTTCTAAAATCGTGTTTGTTTGGCAATACCCTATATATTGCATTGATTAAAGATCATACATATGCGAGGGACTATCCACACAAGATTGAAGAGTGTTAGGAGTTCTTGTTTCCCACAACGAGTCCAGATGGATTCTAAGAGGCTTGATGTATGTTCCCTTGTGAGTGCGATAGCGAGAGACAAGAGGAGCGCACGTTGCCACATGTCAAAAGGCTTAAAGAAGAGAGTTTCTTTTATCACTTTTTCCTTTTGAATGTTTAGTGTATATCACTAAGTCTCTGAAACTGTACTAAACTCTTATCTGTGTTAGTGGATTGTTTGTCCCATGGCAAAGGTGCGCACAGTTTTCCTAGTTAGGTTTTCGCATCAACAATTCTGGTGTTTTTAATTTCCGGTTACATATCCGAACTAAACATATCTAGGTCATGTTACACTTTACACCAGATTAATTGTTAAGTAGTTAGGTAGGATACATCCTGATTAAAGTCTAGATAACCACTGTATTCACAACTTTAATTAAATTCAATGTGATAAACCATATGTCATAAAATAAAACCTATGACTATATGTTTACTACGTTACTTAATTTATTATTTTATTGTAGAAATATATGTATATTGCTAAAAATTTAAGTTGAGAGGATATAATAGTAATAATACATGATGATGATTTAAAACAAAAATAAATCACATATCATAGAATCCATGGCTATATTTTTGCTACATTACTTAATTTAGTTTTTTTTGGAAACCTATATATAGGTAAAAATTTAAGTTGAAGAGAAACAAAAGTAATAATATTTGATGATCGTGATTTAGAACAAAAATAAAAAAAAAATCTTTTAATTCCTTTTAGAGAGGAAAGTAGTTAAAAATTAATATTATCGGTAAATCATATAGAATTTATTTTTTGTTGTAATATTACTTCCTGTCAGTCTTTTATAATAGAAGTGTGTGTACTTGTAATTATTTTTTTAAAAATTGATTTAGTGAACAGTGATTTCTTTGGAGAACATATGGTACTATATGAAAAGATGTGAAAAATAATTTTTACAAGAATATATGGTAAAAAATGAATGTGATAAAAATTTCATTTTGATAAATGAATGCCATCTACACTCTAAATGCTTTTTAGAGCTCTTGCATTATACTTATTGAATAAAGATATGGATGTATGATAATTTTAGAGTTACATAAATTTTGTATGCTTTCTTAGTTTTTATATTCAATGTGAAACTAAATTTACATTAAAAAAATTTCTCATTAATTTTCATTTTTTTATTAGTTAAAAGTATGGTTCCATGAATGACAATTTAATTAGTTTTATTCCAAGTGAAAGAATTGTACGCTAGTAACATGTGTATGTATAACATCCCGCAAGAATTTAACCCTCAACTATGCTACGTGATCGTTATTTTTGCTGATGATGATGGAATAATTGCTTAAATTATATTGGAAGATCTCAAGATTGGCCGCTCAATTGTCAATAAAAAAAATATGGTTCTTTATTAACATAAATCAAAATACTGTAACTTAATTATAAGATAATACAAAGTATAAGGATTTCTTGCGCAATAAATGTGTGAACCACGTTAAGCCACATCGTCGCCTAGTGTGTATGGCGCCAAATCGCGCCACTTATCATGGCATAATTGGCGGAACTTAAAGATTTATTAAAAACAACTAAATCCTAGCTATTATAAATATGCCAAAGGGGTCTTTAAAGTTCTCCCAAAGATATTGTAGGGCAGAAAACTATCCTTAAAACCTGTCAAATATTTAGTTTTACACTTGAAAAAGGCTCCTTTTCATATATAGAAAGGTTCCAACTTAAAGAAAAACTTTGATTCAGGAATATCAAGACTTTAAAGGTACTTTTCTACGAAGTATTATTCAAGGAATCTTTGAAAGGTGAGTAACGCATGTCTTGGCTCTCTATCTCCATCTCTTGGTACGCTTGTTTTAAATGACTTTGGCATTCCTTTATGAGTAGTATGTGCATTGATTTTCCCTCTTCGAAATTTATATCTTCCTTAAATCTCTTTGATAATCGATAATTGATTGTGTGTAATTACTTGTTATACTCCTTTTATATTGCTTTGGCATTTGATACATCAGTGTGCACACTTGTTTTGAGTAAATGACTGTCTCTTACCTTTGGGCATCACAAGTGGCACTATCTACCCGTTTGCCTTGCTTTGTGGTAATCTGTGTGGTATCATGACTATGCTAAGTGATCTTGGTCGTTTCGAATCATTGAATCTTTGTTTCTTGAGCTCAAAGGTAGAAGCTAAGCTAGTGATAGCTCGACTTGAACATATAAATGGTTTCTTTTGTGGTGTTATAGGTGGTGTTATAGCTTTTCTTACATTTCATCATGAGCCAAATGCATGTTTTTATTTACTGGGTACTTTATACTCACCCCTCTTTCCCTTTCCCTTTAATAATTTTGTAGGTGTTAAATTAAAAACTTTGTGACCGGATCGTCCTAAAAATAGAGAAGATACATGTATGTGATTGAAGTTTCAGCGTATAGTTGAGGTTTCATTGTGAGTGACCGCAATAGTTATTGTAAAATTATAGTAAGATGATACTAGTTAAACCACTTGTGTGTTACACAGGTAGAAAAACTTACTAAAATATATTATTAGATAATTAACAATAAATATGTAATATTTACATACCTGTAGAAAAAAATACAAGTATACATTAATTGAATCAATAAGAACAATGGACTTAGTAATAGTAAAATTTAAGATTGTTTAAAAAACAACATACATTCTTACATATAATTCTTCGTACATATATACAATAATGGAAAAAATGCATTAATGCACATGGTAGAGATGGTAAATTAACAAATTATAAATGATTAGAGTTTGTTTTAGAATTGACATTTTAAATTTAGAATTTTAATTTATTAGTAAAAAAGATTAACAAGTAAAACAAATGGTCAAAATAGTTAAGGTTTAGTTATTAACCCTAATGGTTACAGGTTTAAGTTTTCTCTTAGTTCTTTCACAAAAATTTTTGTTAAAAAGAAAAGAAACTGTTACAGCAAAATTTACCAAATAAAAAAGGCGGAAAAATCGTGGTACAAAAAGTACCGAGATTTAAGTGGATTAATTAATGTGTATATATATATAGGTTATGTGTAATAATGTTTGACTTGTATTTGTAAAGTCTTGTCTTCAAATTTTGAATTGAGATTTATTTATCAAATGCTTCATCTACCGTTAAATGCCGATAATACGAGAAATAAAATAATAAATTTAAGGGTATGATAGTATGTGAGTGAGTAATGCAAAATAAAATTGCGATTATAATTTCATATATTTTTATGAGGTTTTCATTTATTACTACCATATTTTTCTCAATAATTTCTAATCTTTTAAGTATTCATTTTTCTTCCATTCTTTCTTCTTTTTCTTCTCTTACTAATCTTATCATATTGATTTGTTTATTGAGGTTTCTGATGGTTTTTCATATACTCCTAAAGTATTTTTTTATCTTTTCTAATTTATAGTTTATTTCTTTTATATTATTTTCTGTATCTGCTATTTTTGTTGTCAAATTACTAACTTTTTGTTTTGTTCCTAATATTTGGATTTGGATTGTTTTACTTATATCTGTATAACCATTTATTACACTATTATTTTTTGTAATTCTTTTGGTAAAGTTTCAATTACAGTATTAAGTTGTCCTGTTTGTCTAGCTTGTTCTACATTCTGTTCTGCTGTTTTATCTATACTTAATCCTAGCTTATTTAATAAATATAAATTTGTCCAATTTATTTGTTTATTTTCTCCTAGACCTCCTTCTGTTATTAATATAAATGGTATAAATTTTTCAAAATTTTTACTGTCTAAAGCCAGTAACTATTTAGTAATAAATTTTCATAATTAAGATTATATACTCTAGGTTCTATTTTTGGTAAATTCTTTGTCATTTTTTACTGCTTGGCTCTGATATCACACTGAGACATAAATGAAAATGCGGAATTTTGTTATTTTAAAATGTTTTTAATTACTTTTTGCTTTGTCTTATGGTAGGGGTATTTTTGTCAAGTAGCTAGGTGTGTGTAAGACTTTTGGTAAAGGATTTCGTACAAATGTCTCTTCTCTTTTTGGGACATTCCATCGCGTAAGCCCTCCAAGGTAGAAATAGTGGCTTGACTCTTCAGTGGTATTGTAACCTCATCAGTTGGGCATCTTCAACCAAGGGAAGATCATTTGGATTATTTCTCTAAACAAATGGTCTACCTATGGCTCTATTTATTAGTCCGGTCTCCAACCCCAAAAAAACCAAATTTCACCCCAAATTTGATTTCTAATATTTTATCATTCATTTTTTTATTTTTAATTGTAACAAATTATTTTATCCAATTCTTTAATTAAAATTCTATAAAATACTTTACCAATGTAGAAGAGATTTAAATTTATAAAACAAGGAATAAATTCATTAATGTGTTTCTTAGATTTGGTGGAAAATGAAATCATATGGAAAAGTAGTAAAAGACTTCGTCGTGTATTCACCAAAATTGAAAACATAACCTTGCTAAAAGAATGACAACATAAAAGAAAAGAAGGTGTAAAAAAATAAAGAGAGAAGGAAAAAAGGCATAAAACGTTGATCCCAATTCCGGCAAAAATGTGGAATTAGATTATAATAAGTTTCAGTATTATTGGTAAAACTTTAAAGATCGTGTTTCTTCTGAAAACAATGATAAAGATAAATTGACTAAGCGATTTGTGAGCATTCAAATAACAAAATAATAACATAAATTGCGCATGTACATGTAAAAAAAATTTACATGTTGCGGGATGTAGAATGGATCACCAATTTGGACTATATTACTTTTGGTAAAGAAAAGGATTATGGCTCTATAAAGAAAAGAATTGCTTTCATATACAAGGCAAAATTGATTCCATAATGAATATTAGTCGGTCTCGCAGTCGACAATATATATTAGCGAAAAATAATAATTAACAATGCATAGACTTCCCGAATGATTTCAGTAGCAATAAAAAGTTAAAAGATTGTTGTTTGCATGCATTTGACTTTAGCAAAGATCCAAGAAAGCAATTTATGAATTAAAATAAGGAAGCATCAATTAAAAATCAGCAGAAAGCAACTGAGTCATTCAATCTTTAATTTTCAAAAGTCAGAAGGAGCAACTTGAGTTGTTTTTCGAGAACAAACTTTGAATTACTTTGAAAGAAAGCGAACCTTAATTGTTGCCAGTTGCTTTCCACAACATCCTTTGAAACTCAAGAGAAAAAACAATTTAAGAATTAACTTACGTCAATCCTTGGCCACAGTAAAAGAAATCTGCGAATCGTGTTGATAATATGTTAGAAACTAAAAGAAAAAGAATGAAAAATCAAGAGAAAAGGTGGAGAGTAAATCATGAAACATGTATATCATTATCAGAACTAAAGCCACATATTTATCGGTACCTAAGGTTTAAGGGGTACAATAGTCATTTACTAAATACATAATTATTTACAACAATTTAACTTAACTTAATGGGAAATTATATTTTTACCACAATTATTTATCTCCACACCACATTTCTTTATTCTCTTGAATATCCTTAAATAAAATTACATCAATAGCCTTCTTTAAAACCCTTTTTTTTAATTTTAAAAATATATTTTCTTTTTTTCTCACACCACAGCCATAATTATCTTAATTTTATTTATTTTTAATAATTATTTTTTAATTTCTTTTTTAAGTAATTCCTTTGTACACTTTTTATTTGCAGTTATGATTCCACAATTTTAAATATTAAAATTTGTATGTTTTTAAAACAATTCAAGTTTAGTTTTTCCAGTGGTTTCATAGCGAATGATTTCAAATTTTTTCTAAAAGTTGAATTTTTATTTCTAATCTTAATATCTTAATTTTTTATAAGCAAATTTATAGACTAATAAAATAATAATGAATAGTTTTTTTCTTTTTTCTTTTCGAGTTTTATTTTATTTGTATATATTGATCAATGTCGTATGTAGTAGTAACCTAATAAAATTGAAGAATCAATGTCACCAACAACATAATTCTTTATGAAGAGCGAATAATTTTAAAAGTACTAACAGATTTGTTATAAGTATTTTTATATTGTGATTAGTAATATTAAAAACATATGATTAAGATAAAAAATAAATAAATAAATTTCTTTCCAATTTTAAAATAAAATGCCAATTTTTTGTGGGACTGAATTGAGTGCAGTTAGAGGTCTTTTGAAAATTTGTAAAAATTTAATTGTCTGATAGGAAATGTTGGAATATTTATTAGTTAGTTTTAATTTCAAAGGCAAATCAAATAAATCTAATTTCGGAAGTTATAGATAGTTTAAGATTCTATCAAGTTAAGTTTGAGAGATATTTTATTTTTAAAAAAAAGAGTTTGAGAGATAGTTTTATTAGGTCTTTATTTGGACATGCATAGGAAGCTTGCTATCATAAATTAGCTCGTATTAATAATTATGTCGAGATCTTCGATTTAAAATCCCATTTATATATTTTCCGAGTTAGGAATAACATGTGGAGGAAAAGATACGTAGTTCGAAAATATCTTATATATATATATATATAAATCTTTGACCTGATTTCATATCAATTATGAAAAATTAATTTTATGGGGATATATGTAAATTGAGTGTACTTATTAAAAGTATCAATTAAATGTGGTGCATTTATAACGTGGTGTAAAAATAAAAATTTGTGGTGAGAATATAATTGCCCTAACTTAATTTATTAAATAAATTTGGAATTATTTAACGAAGTAAAGTGTTTACATACTAATAACAAAATTTTATATAGACATTTGAGTACACCAAGGTCGAGTTCCACTCCTCTACAACCCACCTATTTCAAAAAAATAAATAAAAAAATGTCAAAACTAAATTTGTACCACGTAAGCGGCACGTGAGCAGTAAGTAGTGGTGTCAAAACGGGTGGGTCAGGCTAGGCCAGCCCGCTACTCTTCTGGCCCGGCACGGCCCGTAGTAGATGGGAGCCCGCACTAGATGGGAGCCCACACAAACGGGCTTCCCAGTCTTGGCCGGCCCGGACCAGATTTTTCTACCTTCGGACCGGCCTACCCGCGTGGCCCATGTGGATCACGGGTTGATCCAGCCCATGTAGGAGACTCTTTTACTATTTTTTTGCTACATTTTTTAAATTTTATAATAAACACATTACAATTAAAATATTTCAATCGGAAATTCTGCCACATTGTTTAGAAATATCACTAGTCTTCTAAATTTGTAAATTCTAATTAAAAAGTAAACATATAATAAGATAAAATTAAAATTTTTAATAATAAAGATCTTTTACCATTTAATAACGTTCAATTTTTAACGTCTTCTTTCAATTTTTTCAAAATTATACAGTAACTTGACAAGACAATACAAAGGAAAAGAAAAAAAAAAGACCAATGGTCAAAAAGGCACCTGCAGCGCCTTCACGGCTCTCTGCCAAAAAATTTTTCGCAAAAATTTTTTTAATTAAATATTCACGGGCCCACCGGTTTAACCGCGGGCCCACATACTTAAACTAAACCGCCCGGGTGGACGGCGAGTAGCAGCCCACGGCACGGACCGGCCGGTCCTAGGCTTTTCCGTTGGCCCGCCTATCTTGACACCTCTAGCAGTAAAACTCCATTTTTGAAGCCTTATCTATTTTCATAGCTGGATTACAATGAGACCTAACTTGTTTGGTTTGGAGGTTAAGTTGAGGTACTGAGAACTTCTAGGTCCCAAGTTCAATTCCCTTATACATGGTATAGATTCGATTACATATATGTGGTATTTTATACGTTTTATTTGTAGAAAGTATTCTCGTGTGAGGTGATTTGTATTGTCGATCTACTTTACATTATATTTTATTGTGAAATATATTTATATGTATTTAAACTGTTATAAACAGATTTATAATCATACTTTTAAAAATGGAAGGAGGGTACACCCCAACTTTGGGTTTCCCAAACAACGAGAAGCAATTGGGCCGGGAAAAAGTATAGCGGCACACAAAACAGCTTATAACTTGGTAATTTACGCAAAAAATGTCCCCAATCTTTAGGTACATTTGGACTTTTGGTTCCCCACCCTTTCAATCTAGACGAGTAGTGCTCTGCCTTTCGAAAATATTAATCACTGTTTATCCCGAAATTACGCACTCCATTAATTTGACCATTACTCTTCTTATATTTTCACCATTGTATTCAATAATTTTTTTTTCTGAAGAGTAATTAATAGAGTCATTACATTTATTTAAAAATTTTAACAATAAGTGGTCAAAAAAAATTTTAACAATAAAATCTTATCACGTCCTTGTATTGGAATTAAAACTCAAATTTAAGAATTACAAATATTGCAGCCAAGTGTACGCATGAATGTTCTAACCACAGCTCCTATCATCAATTCGAAGCTTTCCGCAGAACTCCTACAATGCCCCTGGTGAAAGCGATTCCGAGGAAGAAACACACAAGTATTACCTCAAAGATGAGAAAAAATGTTATATTTATAGCACCTAATGCTGTTAAACTCCAATAGTATCTATCAAGATGACTCCTATTTAAAGTGTATTGGAACCAATTTTTTCCTCCCGTCTTACTAATCTTGCCTGCTATATAAACTGATAAGACACCGCCCACAGTTCCTAAACCGGATAATCCATGTGCCGCACGAAAGAAGTACTTTCTTGCGGATGAAGAAAAGAAATCTGTATCAAATTGAGGCTCCATATTACGTTCCAAAAATGCATCAAGCATTGCAAGAAAGACGAACTGTGGAACCAACCAAAGTACGCTCATGGGAATCCTCTCTTCAGGCTTGTCTAGTAAACCAAGCCTTCTAACATTATGCAATCTTCGCCTTTCAACTGAGGCAGCAACTGCACAACATATGACTGAAGAAAGCATTGAGGCCAAAATATTCACGAGGGCAAAGTCCTTCTTGAAGGTCAATATCAGAAGTAACTGAACGATTTCATAGAGCATTGGTAAGAAGAGAAGGGGAATTTTAATACTTCCCAACTTAGGATTCATGTTGTTTGCTTGTTCTAGGAAGTAAGTGTTTCCAATGGACTTTACCAACCCACCAAATGTGAAGCAAATGAAAATGGGAATCATAATGATCGGTTGTACCCAAATGTTATCTTCTTCCGAGCTAGAATATGATGGTGATGATGGGCCTACAACAATGAAATTTGCCACCACAAGACAAGTAGCTATAGCTGAAATAATTGCAGGGATCCCAAAACGTAGTGACCATGATTTTATCACACCTGAGAACACTGTGGCTATAACGGCTCCAAGTATAAAGACAAAGGGAGACATCTTTTCGTCACTTGGCAAGTTCTCTGGTGTCTTTTTGTTGCGTTCTAACTCGAATTTGAAAAACCTATGACCCGATATTCCGACCGCAATCAATACCAGTGATATATAGAACAGAATCCCTAGTGTTTCTTCATCACCATTAATGCATCTTGATGATTCCTTACTAGTACTACATGGGATAGAAAGTGTTGACATCCCAAGCAATCCCAATCCCTACAGGCACATGATTGGTCCAGTTTCAACTTGTATTTTTCTCTAATTTTTTCACAATCATAATGATAGGTGTGGCGTATAAAGTATTTGAATGTTAATATAATTATGTACGTACAATGGTGTAGGCAATACTGCTGGCGAGGTGGACTGAGTCAATGCTTATGATGCTGTAATCACAGAGGAAGACATAAGCTATTGGCAATGCGAGCGAACTATTTCTATGATGAGTAATTAGCATATATTGTTCTTTTATTTCTTTGTGTATACACACACATTTTAAAATATAGATATAAAATTACTGACCAAACTATTTCTATTTTTTTACATTTATATTGTTTATTTGTTGTAAGAATTCTTACCTATAAGCGTGGAAAGAGCTAGTACCTTTTTAATTTTACTTCCTGCAAAAAGTAAAATAATTATCATGATGATGATAAAAAGAGTGAAAATATATAAGATTCGTGACATTTGATAAACAAGCGACAATGTTTTGCATAATGTTTCTACATACTTAGTATGCAAATTGTATGCATGCACAAAGTAGTAATGTATTTTTTCTTATTGTTTTTAGTACTAAAAATTAATTTCATTTTCCATTAAAAAAATTAATTACGTTTTCATCATCAATTTAGCTAATATATATTAGTTTGAATTAGTAGGCAAATAGTCGAATTAATTACTAATTAAAAAATGTCATGTTGAACGTAAAAAAAAATTTAATCATGCACGATAATGTTGAAAAAGTTTGAAGCCTTTTTTTTTCTCCCCCCCTTTCTTTCCCGTTGGAGGCCATCCTCGCCGGTGACTTTGGTTGGTGATGCGTCGCCGGTGAATTGCACAAATGGGGGGAGGAGGGCTGCTAATGTCTGAATCTGACTTTGGGTTTTTGATTTCGGTGGGAGAAGAATATGTGCCTCTGCCTTTTTGTTTTTAATTTTTTTTTCCTTTTTTTCAGTAGGTTTATCAATTTATGGCGATATCTTGTCTCGGCACCACTCGCGGGACTAATAGCATCACCCTTTCCTAAAACCTTTTATTACTTATCATCTCTTATTCTTGATGATGGTCCTATCAAATAAATTTTCATGGTTTCTATTAAATAAATTTTGTTTGTAGTCTTTAAAATAATAAGAAAAGGTCCTATTTTTGAACATTATTAAATAAACCTTTTGTTTGCGTTTTTACTTATTTATGTAAATATGGATAACTGCTGCAAAAGGTCTTATTTTTGAATATTATTATGTAAATAGTCTCTGTTTTTGATTTTTTGACAATTTCATCCTCACATTTATAATAAAACTTTTTTTCAAAATAAAATCATGATTAGATACAAGATTTGATGATTAATAGAATGTTAAAGATAAAAATATCAAGGAAAAGAATTCAATAATAATGTAAATAAAAAATTTGTGAAGATGAAGAGTGTTATATATAGTATGTGGTTTGATTAATAAAAAATATAGTGTCAATATTGTACTCATTACTTCGAGCCGAATTACTTTTAAAAAATAATAGCCGCCCTTTATTTTTTATTTTTTATTTTTTGATTTAACCATTTGTTAATCTCATTCTGACACAATACATATAGTACGGTAGGGCACCATATGGCCTAGATAGAGTGTCTCGATGCACGTCACATAGGCCCTATGATATCATATATATAGTGTTTGATTAATTTCAGACATGTTGAACTCAACATTTATTTTTATTTTCTTTTTTTTTTTTGACACAATCCGTCTTTCTTTTTAACCTAAAAAGGGAATAGTACTAGCAAATCAATTAAATTAAAAACTATTAGATAAAAATAAATAATTCAAATTATCTTTCTTAAATTTTAATCTTTATTTTTCTTACAACAAATAAAATAAAATAAATCACATAACATAACATAACTGATTAACATTTTCTTTTTCTATTCATTTTTATTTACCACTATATCTAATTTAACTAAGAGTTAATTTCACAAATCCTCCTCAACCTTTGACTTACGAATCAATTTCGTCCTCACACTTTGTTTTCACACTCCACGGCCCTCGACCTTTAATAAATTCACGCAAATTGTCTTTTTTTCCACTATTCCTAAAAATTTTTGAAAAAATGACGATTATACCCATTAAACTTTTTAATTTTTTTAAAAAAAATTAAAAATAAAAAAAAATTAAAATTAAAAAAGAAGATTCAACCCACCTCCCCCTCTTTTTCCCAAGATTGGCAGTCGGAAATGAAAACATGCTCGGCCGTCAGAATGACGGCATTTAGGTGACAAAAAGAGGGGAATTTGCTGTTGGAAACTGAGGACGATTCACTCCCACCGCTTTTTGGTGCTACCAAAAGCTGCCATTTCTGACAATACAAAAGGCGCATAACTGGGGTGAGACTCCCACTCCCCCAATTTGTGTTGTTGCTGTTATTTTTTACAGTACTTCAGTAGCCAAAAAAGAGGTGAATCCTTCCCCCTCCCTACTTCGATCTCGAGCAAATGGAGGGATTCATCCCTCTGTTTTGGCTTTGGCAGCCAAAGTACTGCTAGAAATGACAGCAATATTGTCATCTTTGGTAATACAAATGGGAGGATTCTCCTCCCATTATGCACAAAATACGGAAGAGACTCCCCCCATTTGAGCCTAGAAGATGGTTAATTTCCTCATTTGCTACCTGAAATAGCAATAAAAATGCGGTCATTTCTGACAACAAATGGTTTACTGTCATTTCAGGCAGTAAATTGGGGGAGGGGATTCACCCAAAATGTTCACCTGTAAGAGGGACACGGGGTTACACTACTACCCTGCCTACAAGGGGGCTGTTATTGGCCATAATAGCCCCTCATGTAGGCAGAGTAGTAGTGTAACCCCTCGTGCCTCTCGCGGGTAAACACAACTGGAGGATTCACCCTCTCTTTTGCCGCTAGAATGCTACCATTTCGGCGGTGGAATGGCCTGCTGCGGAAATGTTTCTATTTCCGGTGGCCAATCTTGGGAGAGGGAGTGGAAGGGCGAGGGCGAGGGCGAGGGCGAAGGCGTGGGGGTGGGGTGGGTTGGATTTTCCTTTTTACTTTTATTCTTTATTATTTTTAAACTTTTTTAAAAAATTTAAGGGGTATAATTGTCATTTCGTTGAAAATTTTTTGAAATAGTAGAAAAAAAGACGATTTATGTGCATTTATTAAATGTTGGGGGGCTGTGGAGGGGAAAAACAAAGGTTGGGGGTGAAAACGATTATTAACTCAAAAGTTGAGGACGATTTGTGAAATTAACCTTTTAATTAACTAGAACTTCTCTCTGTTGGACAAACTAATCCAAAACTCTCCCAACTTTACGAGCTCTTGATCTCTCTGTCTTTCTCCCCATCCCTCTCTCTCTCTTTGATATCTATTATCGTTTTTTCTGTTGTACATTTCAACTCACAAAGATTTCAATAATATTTACTGGAGTTTATAAGATCTAAAAGGTTAGTCATTAAGGTGAATCAGTTGACGTGGACAATTCACAATATTTTTATATCACATTTTTTTATTCAAATAAAGCAATGAAATATATATATGACTATTGAAAATAAGTCAATAAAATAACATGTTTACCAAAATATGTCGGCTAAAAATTTATTTACTAGAAATATAAGTACAGAAAATGTATTATAACAATGATAGCTTTTTTTAATTTCTGGTCATAAGAAAATTTTTAAAAATCCCCCAAAGTTTTGTAACAAAATCTCTTACATTGCATAGCGTATATAGATGTACAACATATGTATTTCACGCACGCTATATGCACCTTAAATACTCGTGGTGTAGATATATATATGCACGGCACACGAGATGAAAGATTTGGAAAAGGGACTCTCTGGTCATACTTTAAAGCGCAAAATCACAACAACAACGGACTAGTAGGCATCCCAAATAATTTCATTACATTACATGTTCTTTATATGTCTTGCGTTTGAAATTTTGTTTGCGATTAATTTTTCACATTTTTTTATGTTATTTTAAACTATTTTCACGTGCATCGCATGGGTATCGCTGTCTAACTAACAATTATTTCGTACCATTCTATTTATCTAAATTAGTAAAAAAAATAAGATATTTATTTGTTTTAACGATAATAATTAGGTTAAAATTTGCCGTAAATTATAGTTACTTTAACATAATAAGAATAAAATTACGTTACTATTGCTTGGACGATATTAAAAATTAAGTAGTCATTATTGGATAGTGTAACACCATTAAAAAAAATTTGTAAATTTCATATTATTTATTTTTTAAATAATTTGATATGTATTCTTTTTTTACAACGTACGTGTAAGAATCTAAGAATAATCTTTTTAAGTCAAAAGCGTTAGATAGCACCCCCACCCCTTAAGAAGAAAATAAATAAATAACAAGAGTAAGACTTGAGGTTATAAGTTATAACCCAAAATGTTTACCCGCGAGAGGGTCGTGAGATTACACTGCTACCCTACCTACATGGAAGGCTGTTATTGTAGTCTCGTTCACCCACCTACTGATTGATGAACTTACACCGCCCCCGCCTATATGAAGGGCGGTGATTGGTCCTCCTACATTTGGACGGACCTGTATGTGGGTTCACCCACATGTGGGAGGACCAATCACCTCCTTCATCTAGGCGAAGGGCAGTTTTTTGTTGTTATTAGCCTTTTCACATGTTGGTGGAAGATCTAGTAACAGCCCCTCATATAGGCAAGGTAACGATGTAACGTCACAACCCTTTCGTGGGTGAACACAACTCAGGTTATAACTATAAATGATAAATCACATATCCAACTAAAAATGTATCTTTTTAGAAAATTTATGGCATTTGGGTCATTAATGAATGGCAAAGTTGTAATTAAATTATCTTTTTCATAAATATGGGGTGGGTTGTCACTGTTCAAATAGGGGGAGAGGACAAAAATTTAAGAGTTGTGCTATTCTTTTGAACAAAAAAAATTTTAACAAAATTGACACATGGCACAATCTTATTTTTTAATGTATCACACTATTTTTACATCAACACTAATCACATATGACACAAGTCTCTTTTTTTTCTTTTTTTGCTTTTTTTTTTTTTTTTGGTGCAACTAGAATTATTCAAAATTTATTCCAAGGTCCGAGGAAAGACCAAAAATTGGGAGTTTTGGGGTGGCGGTTGGAGGTGATCTTAGAAGATGAAACCTTCGATGTCGAAACAGTAATGTATGTTAGCTGTATGGATGAAACAATTTTAAGTTAAGCAAAAGGATAAAATCCATCTATCTATATATTAAAATAGAACAGTTGGTTAATTCTATTTTCCCCGCCTAAAACTGATAAGCTATGTTGTACCTTTTATTTTTTTATTTTTTAAAGTTTTTAATATTTGATTATTATAGAAAACTGTCTTAAAATTACTTGAAAACATCATCAATCTCTAATTCCCAGTGATCTAATAAGCTCACATAAGCCTAGCCTAAGTGACGCTTATACTCAAAGCATAGACTTGAAGCTTTGCCACTCGTGCTTTTATCCTGTATTCATCATGTTTTATCAGGCATTGGTACACTTAAGCATGCTTAGGCTCAAAGCTTAACCTTAACATTTTTCAACGCATTATACTTTTTAGAACATTGCTAATTCTTTATCTCTCCGGTTACCATCACGATCTACTCTCTCTGTCTCTCTAAAGTCTCGATCAATATAACAAAATTCTTCTTTTGTCATATGTATTTTCTTTTCTTTCATGGGTCATGTTTCCTCATTCCTAAAATTACTAATTCTTTGTTATTCAAATCCCCTAAATCTCTATTATATCATTCCTTATCCAACACGGGAAATTCGAACCTGAACTTGCTTGAAAGTGGTGAGGACTTCTACTAAAGTTTCTGGGGGCAATGCCATAAGGGAAAAAATTCCAGCACCCTAAGAATATTCATACGTATGATTCTATGAAAAAATTGACACTATAGGGAAAAGCCATGAAGACTCTTTGCACTCTTCACACAACAAATTAGTCATGGAACAGGCAACAGGTTTGGGTTTTGGTTTATTTGATTAATTTGAGAACGTATTCAAGCCAATTAGTGGCGTTGACTAGGATAGAATTTTGGATGTTGGGAGCAAGGGTGAGGATTACTTAATAGATGATGTATCATATAACGGAAAATAGTTTCTTGACCATATAATATATGATTTGTTCCCATTTTCTTTTTTCTTCTGTTTTTTTGGAGGGGGTGTGGTTTGACAATTGTAACTTGAACAGCTATTCAACCTAGAATAATTGTATTTGAACAAAAGAGGGGACAAATAGTTTGACAAAATAGATATATGTCCCATTTGATTGTCATTAATATAAAATGATGTGACGTGTCGAAAAATAAGATCCTACTATGTGTCAGTTTTGTTTCACTTTTTGTATCATTCTTTGTTCAGATGGCACATCTCATTCAACCAAATAAAGTTTTGGATTTTAGAATATAAATATATGACATATGATTCATATAGACGTTCATTAAATTGATATTTTTTACATCATAGCAACATCTAAATGTTTATAATGTGATTCATACTATGAATCTTACTTGCCGCACTAAAACCAAATAATAGGCCAATTCCATAAACTACATACATGTTTATTTATTAATTTACAATATGTTATGATCTAGATATTTTATATTGCCTATACACAGGACATGTATGTTATTACGCTTGCGTGCATATGTGTCAAATGTTTGAATTACAAGCACTCCACACTTATAATTTGGATATGTGTCACGTATTGCACGAATCTATACTAACATGCTTGCGTAGGCAAATAAAATTTCTGTACTGTGACCATAATAATAATAAAGATTACTATAATATAGTATATGTATAGTTTTACATTTATTTGGAGGGAACTCATTGTAGGTTACTCTTATTGCATTGGATGATAAGATATTTTTCTATCATTGGCATACATTTGTTATCTTTAAATTATTTTCTTCTATAAACATAAGACATCGAAATCATATAGTTAGAGACAAATTTTGACTGCTACAAATGTAGGATGCATTTTTTACCTCAAGGATGCCTTTGACAACTTCAAAACCCAGGACGCCTTTTACATTTCAAAGGAGACAATTTCAATTGATAGTGTCCTAAGCAATACTGTAACAACAGTCAAGCGCCATCACTCTCACATGTTGGCATTTGTTTGAGAAAATAGTATCAAGTGCTATTAGTTGAAATTAATTGAGGATCATAATTAGTGACAAATGTAGTGTTCAAGAAGCTTTTTTGATTTTTTTTTAATATATTATAAAGGAATCGTAAGGTATGGGAATCGAACCATTGGCCAAAAGTTTAGAAAGTCAACTAGGATACCATTGGACTCAACACTTAAAATTAGTTAATTAGATTTTTATGTTCTATTGTTTAATTCATTTTCAATTTTGGAGTGTATTTAAATTATTACAAATTTTAACGTGTTTTTTTATATGGTGGTGACTATTATTTCAACTTCTTATGATTTAGAGTGTTATAAATATTTCTTCCCGTACAACACACAAGTAAAACATAAGTTATTTAGATTATACAAAAATCAACAAGGTAAAGTCAATTAAAGCTCAATTACCAAATGTTAAAAAAAATTAAAAAAAGAAAGAAAAAATCTCAACTACTAAAAAATAATGTCAACCTCAGTTAATCACCAATCTTTAACATGGATGGTAATGTGACGAGTTAACCTTACTCTGGACCGCCCCACAAGCCTCAAGGTTGCCCAAACTTATTCCTTGACCGACAAATTCATGGCTTGGGGTGTGTGAGACACAACTTTTTAAGACTCTGTCTTCATTTAGTTTTTTATTTTTAAATAAAAATTTTATTCATGTAAATAATACATAGCTAAGAAAAGGGGAAAAAAATACAAAAGTGGTATTGTAGTGTAATGGTACAAAGTCCATTACTCCCTCTTCGCAATTAGAACATCCACACAGTTAGTGTTAAATTAAATTATTAGTGAAGTTATTAGTTAACAACTTAAAAAGTACGTAGTGTTAAAAGAATTTTTTTCGTTAGTTATTAACTTTACTATTAAATTTAACAAGAATTTTAACATTTTCTTCGACCTTAATGTTTTTAAAAAATTATTTTTTATTTATTTAATAAAGTTCGCCTAATAATTTTTTACAATAATGGGTCTAACTTGAGTCAATAACATATCTAATATGATATTTCAATAATTGTTAAATTTAACTTGCATATTTCGCATTTAAAACTTAAAATACAGTACTTTATTGCTTATATTAGACTTCTTAATAAAAAAATAGATAATTATATTACGACTAAGGTTTTTTTTCCATCCACCATATTTTTTATACACTCTAGTTAAACATTGTTTTTGATAATTGCACTATATTTATTTTACAAATATAGCCTCACCCTAATTAAAAAGTAAACAAAGAAAAAAACATAGGAACAATAATATGTGCACCACAATCTCTGTCTTCCTAAATATCAACTACAAATAACTACAGTTATGCCACATATCAACTACCACGGTCTGTATCGCAGCCATTTCAACCACTATGTTTATAGAGAAGGTTCAAGATTTTAAACAACTA
This sequence comes from Nyctanthes arbor-tristis, assembly GCA_963692815.1. Classification (NCBI taxonomy): domain Eukaryota; kingdom Viridiplantae; phylum Streptophyta; class Magnoliopsida; order Lamiales; family Oleaceae; genus Nyctanthes; species Nyctanthes arbor-tristis. The sequence goes on from CAVNYN010212950.1 coordinate 48,030, forward strand.
ATCACATATTTGATGACGTTTTATAATGAATTAACCTCAAATCATCGATTCATGTGGTTATATTAAGATTTGCTCATTAAAAAGTGAGGGTGGGCGGGGGGCTCGGCCGGAAGGGAGTTTTGTTTTATGAAGGTCATTACGTTTGCTAATTAGGGATTATATTTTTTTTAGAAAAATGAAAATTTAATTGAATTTGGTCTATGTTTCCATGACTAATTCACACTACATAATAGAATATAAATTATGGTTTGACAATATAATTGCCTATAAAAAAATACGACTTCTTATTAAAGAAATATAACTATATACCTGAGACAGAAAGAGCATTATTTCATTATTATTGTTGTTGTTGTTGTTATGCTCGAGTTTAAGTATTTGATATTTTGATTTTTTGAAGCTCATTACTTGACTACGTCGGTGGAGAGGGTAACCTTAAAACATACTTGCCATATCTCCATCGTGAATGCAGAGTTATCTGTTACATACCCTCCCCCGCAAACCCATTAATTCGTGGATTTACCAGTTAGATTGCCATCCCTGGACTTTAAAAGACAAGTTCCTAATTTGTTTAACTTAAAGCCAAGTTCCAACACCACGCTCTCTCCATCCCTTGAAGTAACTTGCACAAAAAAGAAAGCATGAACCTCAGCACGAGCCACAACACATTGCATACAAGATATAAATGTTCTGTTAGTCTTTCTTTAAGATCATCTCATTGCTCAAATGCTGAATTCGCTTGTCAATCACCACCAATTTGCTCATGGGGAACTGTCATGCTATCTATCGATGTGTCAACATGACAGTACCACATTAAAATCACTTGACTATGACCTCACACATTTGTAACTACAATAATGGTATCAAAACTTGCTTGGCACATGAATAACTCCCTTTGATAATTGATATTCTACGTGCGCTCGTACGTGAACCGGTACCATCCCTTTCTACATGATTTGCTATATTTTATATCATCTCATAAATATGAGTAAGAAATATATGGATATATTCCCTTTATATGGATATATACAGACTTTATCTGTAATTTGTACATTAAGTTCTTTAGGGAGTCCGTACACAAATGGCGTTTTAGCGCCGTGTTACCAAATCAGCAATGGGCACGTGCATACCAATTCTATGGTTATTTGACATCAAATTGTGAATTAGGATTTCAACCACTCATCTAAGAACTCAATGATTCCCTGGGTCCTTAGTTCAATATTCTAATTCCTTTGAAAATGATACATCCTCCATAGTAGCCAGAAGTTTCGTGAGCTCTGAAACATGAATTTACTCCCCAACCAAACTGTTACTTGTACATATAAAGTGTGTAAAATTTGTGCACACCCTCAATAGTTGTGATTTTAAGGAAGATAGGGCAAAGGACATTTAAGTAAATACAAAAGAGGCGTGCACAAATTTTGTACATCTTATATGTACAAATATCATCTCTCTTTACTCCCATCACCACGAGTCGAACTAAGAGTACAACATGAACTAGAAATCCATTTATGATATAAATGTTAAATACAAAGTGAGAGCATTGTACAATGAATGAGTTAGGAAAGATGAACTTAGGTTTCCTGTCCAACAGTAGGAACATCCGAGCACAAAACCAATGATGGAAAGTTGTATAAAATTCTCACCTGAGAAATGCACTGCACTAAAGACAAGAGAGCTTACTGCAACTGCTTGGTGCCATTTCATCATAGACGCAAGAGATGTCAAAAGAAAACCTCTGTAGACAAGTTCTTCAAGCAAGGGCGTAACAATGCAATATACAATACTGCAGGCCAGTGTCGAATTCGGACCGCTCAAAAGAATTTCCTTGAGAAAGGGATTATTCACGTCCTGTATGCGGCAAATAGAAATTGAACTTCTAACCCAAAGAGATCATCAGTAATCAAACCCAGATGACATGAAAATAGAAAAACATAAATAAAAAGCTCGATAAAAATGACACTAAACGGTACTTAGATTAATACTTATATTCACCCTAAGTGAGGAAAGAAAGTAACCATGTAGGCAACATTGTCTAGTGAATACTTCTAGATTTTCAACGTGCTTCGTTGATCACTTGGTCCTCAAAAGATATTTCATCCACTAGTAGATGAAAAAGATGAGTGTTAATTTATTTATTTTGTTTTTAATGCATGCCAGATATTGGAATACAAGAGACAATGCAAGCCAAATAAGAAAAATTCACAGCACAAAGTTTCCTAAAAGGGGATAGTATCACGGCCAAATTATATTGACATAAACGATTTCCATATAAACACAAAAGAAAGCAAGAGCTAAGCTGGATGAGATAGGACAAAAAAAAATTATGGGTCCTACATTTTCTTCTATTTTTTCTTATAATTCTCCCTTTCTTCTCTACTTCTCTCAAATTTCTTCCAAAATCACACATCCTTGATCCTCCACTATTTTTTCCCATTCTTGTAAAATTATTTCAATCTCTCTTCTTCTACAATTTTTTGGCTATCTTTTTCCTACTTTTCTTTTTTTTTTTTAAATTAAAATAATTTTCCTCGCCCCATCTATGTGCCAATCATCTCAAAATCCATTGGATGTCATTCAGATTAGTGATAGATAATAACCGGTTTAAATGGCATAACGGGTTTAAATGGCACGGAAAAATTTTTCTAAGAGATTGCTAGTTATGAGAAGTGCTTAGATGGCTAGGAATTTTATTTTATTTTTTAAGACACTACCAAATAAGAAAAGTGCTCACATGGCAACTAGGATTAATGATAGTAAAAGGTACTTAAATCTTAAAATACTCTAAGGGCATGCCCAATGCAACAACTTTGAGGGAAAATTTATTTATTTATTTTGACATACGGCAAAAAAGTACTTACATGACAAAATTAATAACAGGTGTGAATCATGCAATATTCCCACAATGATTGACACAATATTTTCACACAACATGGACATTGCAATTCTAATTTTTCGACATATCATGTTACTTCTAAATCAATGAACATTGAACACCATGCCTACCACCTTATCATGAGTCATTTACCTTGCGTCTCATTTTGTGCAAGTTGATTTATCCCTAACACAATGTCTACTAATTTTGTGTCATTTATCGTGTCTCTCCTCAATTTGATACTATCATTCCAGCCACTACGCTCTGTTTGGTAAACCAATTATAATTGTTCCATTTATAACAAAAGTAATGATGTTACTTTTTCTATCACATCAATAGAAATGTGCCAACCACTATGGTTTGACACGTGGCAAAAAGCACAATCATTACTTTTATTATAAATAAAATTATTACAATTGGTTTACCAAATGGAGCCAGCATTTTTCTGTTTTTCTTATTGCTAAAGAAAAATAGTATGATTCTCACAACTGACAATTCACATTGTCTCATTAGAGATGTTTTTGTTCTATCGTCCATTTCTTTTGCCACAAGTGCATAATACACACTGTTACATTTAAGATGCTTTAACAATCTAGGGCGGTGGTCTCTAGCACTGCACCAAGTTGAACCGAAAGTTTCAACTGCTAGTGAAATATCCTATTTCTGGCTAATCTCCAAAAAGTGCATGTCACAGTGTACATATCTATGTCTTTACACACACACACACACACACACGGAGACACAGAGAGAGAGAGAGAGAGAGAGAGATTTAAAATCTGAAACCAGAAATGAGTTAGATCATTATTAACCAAGAAAAATAGTTACACCACATCTCGTCTGTTCTTTGACTTAATTGTATGATAGAAATGATTGCAAAAGAATAAATAATCTTCCGTATCAATGAGAAAAGCTTCATGAACTCACCTTGGGCCCTAACAATCTGTCTGCGAGAAGTGAAGTAAGAAAAACCAAAGAAACAAGAAATCCAAAACCAACCATTGACCCCAGCAACCAGCTCCTTCCCTTCAATGCCTTGTTAGCAGGAAAGAAATCTAAAAGACTAGATTGAGGTTTTCTAGGAAACTTAAATAGCAGCAAAGCCACAATAAGTTCCAAAGTTTGAATTGCGAGTATCAATAATGCCTGTGCTGAAAAGAAAAAATCAGTTTAACAAATTAATTTCTTGCCCACATAAAGTAAGGAGCTATTTATTCTGGGATATACATTTCACATGCCAAAGCACTTCAGATATTTTAAGCACTAATCACTATCAAAAGCAAGCAGAACTTATTCCAAAAAGAAACTTTCGAATCATGAAATTCAGTGGAAACAGATACTGGAATCAGATATTTCTTCAAACATTTAAAAGAAAATGTGACAAGCGATCCACATGTCAGAAAAATTGGTTCCATTAAAAACAACTTCTCCTTCAGAAAAATAAAGGCAGTCGATCAAGCATACAATTGCAACTAGGTTCAGTTCTTCACTTATAAAGGCACAGGAATGTGGGAGGCTGAAAGACTTGGTCACCGAATCACCGAAATGCGCATACTCTCTCTCTCTCTCTCTCTCTCTCTCTCTCTCTCTCTCTCTACACACACACACACACAAAAACTGCTCCAATGTAGTAAACTAAAATCAGAAATAGAAAACTTACATGGCAGCCAAAGTAGGCATCATGCAGATGTGTTAAAAGTTAAGAAAGCAGAATTAAACTCTTTTGTTGGCCCAGGAAGAGGATCATTGGAAGCAAAGAGCAAAAAGCTATTGGCTTGAAGGAGGCGATGCTAACACCAAATTCTTTCATGCCATTGCTACAGATAGACTAAGAAAAAATCAAATTTATCGATTGCAAGATGTAGCTGGAGTATGGTAAGACGAAACCAGTACCATTCAAGAGGTTGATAACTTCTTTGGAGAAAGCAGAAGTGGGGCTGACCAGTTTGAAGTTCAAATAGGTAGAA